>OZ026514.1:90157687-90379793 GCA_964019695.1 Loripinus fragilis
CCACCTACTCACACACACCACTCACCCCCCCCCCCTAGGGGGGACATCTCTCTCACCCAGCAGCCACCCCACTCCCCCCTCTTCTCCTCTCTCTCTCCCACACCCCACTCTCACTCGCACACACTCTCTCACACTCTCTCTCACACACACTCTCTCTTTCTCCCCACACACTCTCCCTCACACTCTCCCACCCTCACTCTCTCCCCACACACTCACTCTCCACTCTCTCCCCCACACACTCTCTCTCTCTCCCACACACACTCTCTCCCACACACTCTCCCACACACACTCTCTCTCTCCCACTCTCTCTTACACACACACTCTCTCTCTCTCCCACACTCTTTCTCTCTCCCCACACACTCACTCTCTTCACACACCCCCGCTCTCCACACACACTCGCTCTCTCACACACTCTCTCTCTCTCCCACACACACTCTCTCTCCCAACACACTCTCTCTCTCCCACACACACTCTCTCTCCCACACTCTCTCACACACTCTCTCACACACACTCTCTCTCTCCCCCACTCTCTCCCACACTCTCTCTCTCCCACACACCTCTCTCTCTCCCAAACTCTCTCTCCCACACACTCTCTCTCCCACACACTCTCTCTCCCTCACTCTCTCCCACACACTCTCTCTCTCCCCCACACCCTCTCTCTCTCACTCCATCCCCCTCTCTCTCTCCTTCACACACTCTCTCTCCCACTCTCTCCCACACACACACACTCTCTCCCACACATCTCTCTCTCTCCCTCCACACTCTCTCCCACCCACTCTCTCTCCCACACACTCTCTCTCTTCCACACACTCTCTCTCCCATACACTCTCTCTCCCACACACACTCTCTCACCCCCTGACCCTCCCGCCCGCCTCCCTCCTCATATACCCTCCCTCCCCACTTACCCTTCCGCCTGCCTCCCCCTCCCTCCCCACTTACCCTCCCGCCAGCCTCCCTCCCTCCCCATTTACCCTCTGTCCGCCTCCCTCCCCACTTACCCTCCAGCCCGCCTCCTTCCCTCCCACTTCCCTCCCGCCCGCCTCCCTACTTACCCTCCCGCCACCCTCCCCACTTACTCGCCTCCCTCCCTTCCTACTTACCTGCCCACCTCCCTCCCTCCCCACTTACCCTCCCGCCCGCATACATCCTAACTTACCCTCCGGCTTTCCTCCCTCCCCACTTACCCCCCCCCCCCCCCCCCGGCTCCCTCCCCACTTACCTTCCAGCCCGCCTGAGAGGAGAAAGAGCAGGGAGAGGAGACAGAGAATGGAGAAGAGTAGGAGATAGACGGAAGAGGAGAGAATGGAGAAGAGTAGGAGATAGAAGGAAGAGGAGAGAATGGAGAGGAGAAAGATCAGGGAGGAGACAGAGAATGGAGAAGAGTAGGAGATAGAAGGAAGAGGAGAGAATGGAGAGGAGAAAGATCAGGGAGGAGACAGAGAATGGAGAAGAGTAGGAGATAGAAGGAAGAGGAGAGAATGGAGAGGAGATAGATCAGGGAGAGGAGACAGAGAATGGAGAAGATGGAGGAAAAATAGAAAATGGCGGAGAGATAGGGGAAGGAAAAGAAGGGAGATGAGAGAGAAGAGAGAGGAGGGAGAATGGAGAGGGGAGACAGAAGTGAGAGTATCTAGAGAAAGGATGAGAGGATAGTGGATAATGGAGGGGAGAGGAGAAGAGAGACACAGATATTGGAGCAGAGATAAAGGAAGAGAGGAGAGAGAATTGAGAGAGGATATAAGAGATAATGGACAGGGGAAAGAAGGGATCGGAGAAATGGAGAACTGAGAGAAGGAATAGGAGAAGGGAGAAGTGAACTAGGGAGGAGAGAGAGAAAGGAGGGAGGAGAGAGAATGGAGAAAAGAGAGATGGGAGAGGATAGAAAATGGAGAGGAGAAAGACAAAAGACAGTAAAGAGAGGGGATGATAGGAGAGAAAATGGAGAGAAGTTAGAGAGGGGAGAAAGATAGAGGAAAGAGAATGAAGATGAGACACAGAAGGGAGTGGAGAGAGAAAGACTGAGTGGATAGAGAATGGAGAGGAGAGGGAATGGAGAAGAGAAAGGGAGAGGTGAGAGAAGGGACAAAATAGAGAAGGGAGAGGAGAAGGGACAAAAGAGAGGAGATAAAATGAAGATGAGATAAACAGAAGGGAGTGGATAACGAAAGAATGAGGAGAGAGAAGAGAAAGGGAGAGAGGTAGAGAAGGGAGAGGAGTGAGAGGAGAAAATGTAGAGGAGAGACAGATGGGAGACAACTGACAGAATGGGAGACAGAGAAAGTTGAAAGGAGAGAAAGGAATGGGGAGGAGAGAGAAGGGAGAAGAAAGTGAGAGAAGGGAGAAAAGAGAAGGTAGAAGAGAGTAAAGGGAGACTAGACGGAGGGGAGTGGATTGAGAGAGAGAAAGGATAAGAGGGGAGAGAAGTGAGAGGTGAAGGAAGGGAAAAAAGAGAGAAGGGAAAGGACAGAGAGAGCGAATGTAAAAGAGAAAAAGGAGAGAAGAGATAAAATGGAGAAGAGAGAGAATGGAGAGATGAGAGAGAGACACACACAGAATGACAGACAAACACCCAAGAAATGAAGAGATCAATATGGAAGAGGGCAGGGAAACATTGAAATTCTAGCTGTCAATTTATTTTCTTAACTAATTCATCCTAGTTACAATAAATGATTTGCTGAGGACATCAAACAAATGGTAATATCAAACAAACAGTCTCCCTGATCAAACTCCTCCTCCAGTTACAGGTAGCTCTGTGACTATGTTGTGTACACATGCTGTTCCTGTATGAGGCATATCATGGGCGGATCGAGAGGGGAGGACAGGGGGTCCGGACCCCCCCCCCTTGAAAAATCACAAAAATATAGGATTTCTTAGCAAAACTTGTCCCGGTCCCCTGAAAAATCACAAAGCTCCCAAGCCAGCATTCTATGTTGGGCCATCATCGGCACACCGGGAAATGCCATTTAAATGGCGTTTCACTGGTGGGCCGATGATGGACCGTTTATAGTAGCATTTGCTTCCTCCCTCCCCTCATCAACTAAAAAAAGAAAAGAAAACCGTTGTCAAAGTCCCCCTCTGGCAAAACTTCCTGGATCTGCGCATGCATATTTCGGGCTTTTTCTTATTTAAAGATATAATTGAGCCAGTGCATGAGATTTTCAACGATGTGGTATGTGCGACCAGCAAAGCCTCAGATCAGCCTTTGCATATGCGCAGTCTGATCAGAGCCTTTGCTAGTCGCTTGATTAATCGATGATTGTTAAGCTTCTGATTGAACACCATTTGGAGTTTCTAAGCTTAAAAGGAGGCTGCACAGGCTCGTCTGAGTCTACCATCGTCAAAGTACCACATTGTTGGAAATCACATGACACGGCTCATATACTATGAGTAATGTCTTTCTCAAAGAGACAATTCTTTCAAGTTAGCACAACATGTTTTAGTAAATAGGAGTTTAACTCTTTTTCAGCTATTCACATTAATTGTGGTCTGCTCTCTCTTCTGGGTATATACTTTGGTTGCCTATATTGCAAACAATATACCCAGATCAGACTGCTCTTGGGGCCGTCTGATCTGGGTTCATATTGCTTGCTTTCACGTTAAAACTAGTTTGAAGTGCATTTGTATATATGCAGTAGTCAAAAAGCAGATGGCATTTTCTGGACAAAAATTATCAACAGGATATTTAAAAGCTTATAAAATGTCTGGCATATCAATTACTTTCTTAACTCAATGTGAACTAATGTTCCCTGGACTTCCAATTAACGAGAGTCAATTGTATATAGGTCAGCATATGAGATGTTTATCCCATAGGAGTGTAAAGTCACTTTTAAAACATAAATATTCTCTCAGAGCTATCTAGTGGGGCTTAGAGGCATATATTTTGGCCTGAGCTTTCATCTAAATCTCTCATTTGTGTGTGTCAGTGACAAAGGCTTGAAGAATTCAGTGTGATTTCTCAGACTGTTGAACCTTCGCTGCTCGTATATGAGATAAGTACTACAATCTCATAAGCTGGATCATCTACTGAAAATTAGGAAATTTTCTTGAGGGGTTTAGTTTCGTAAAAATAATATCCTCGCAAAATGTCAAAATCAGTCTGTTGTTAACGGATGTAGGTAATTCATGCCCTAGTTGCAAATTTGAAACATGGCAAATATGTCTTTTAACGCAATTCTAAGTTCAAGACCTCAAACATGAATAACACAAACCAGACACCCTCTACGTATTTCAGATGGAAAACATGTCTAAGTTCAACACTAGTCAAAAATGAGAAAAATATTTATCAAATGTGCACAAATGAGAGGTGCACATCTTCAATGTGTGAACAATCATTATGCCAAGTTTGAAAATAAAGAAATAAAAACTGTTGGAGTTACAGATTACACAAATCGGGCACCATCTAAGCATTTTTACGGGGAAAAAAAACTAAGTTATAGACCCCAAAAATGAAAAGAACAAGACCAAACTCTGCTCTGGACCTGCGTCGCCGGTGAATATCTTCAATGTGTGAACAATCATTATGCAAAGTTTGAATATAAAGGAATGAAATATGTTTCAATTACAGATTACACACAAATAAACAATGTAAGCACACCAAAGGTGGTGTAGACGTAATAATGTCTAAGTTCAACAATTCCAAAAATATTATCAAATGTGCACAAAATATAGGGTGCACATTTGACACAGGGCTCAATGTGTGGGCAGTCATAACGTATTAAGTTTGAATATGAAGGAAAGAAAACTGCTGGAGTCACAGACACCCCCTAAGCATTTCGGATTGATAAAATATTTAAGTTTAACAGCCCTAAAAAATAAGAAAATATTGATCAAATGTGCACAAAATAGAAGGTGCACATGTTCAATGTATGAATAAGCATTATGCAATGTTTGAATATTAAGGAATGAAAACTCATTGAGTTATAGATTACACAAACCAGTCACCCCCTAAGCATTTCTGATGGAAAAAATTTCTAAGTTCAATACCCGTAAAAACATGTAAAAATATTTTTCAAATGTGCACAAAATAGGAGGTGAACATCTTCAATGTGTGTAAAATCATTATGCAAAGTTTGAATATATATTTGAGTTACAGATTACACAAACTAGGCACCCAAAATAGTTGCGGTCAGACGAACGGACGGAGTGGACCCACTACTAGACCTGCTTTCACTAAAGCGCTGCAAGTAAAAAAATCATGAAATGTGTACAAAATAGGAGGTGCACATCTTCAATGTGTAAACAATCATTATGCAAAGTTTGAACATAAACAAGAATTGGGCTGTCAGCAAGGCTTTCAGTATACCCCCCCCCCCCCCCCCGCAATATTATGTTCCTCATTAAGTTCTCTCAAAGCCTTAATTGACCAAAATAAAACTTACCCAAATAAGATTTTCTACAGTTAAAAATAAGCAATGAACCTGTCCTCTAAACAAAAATGAAACAAATGAAACCAGGTATTCAGCGCAATGATCCAAAGTTGGCTAAGTTTAAAATGCTATAAAATTGTCAAAAAAAGAAATTAGCACCAAACTACATCATGCACATCTTCAATATCTCTGTAAAATGTTCACAAACTATTGAAAGGTTAAGCTTTAAGCTCTAAAAAAGAGGAGTTAATTTCACAAAGTATGCACTGTTAACCATCATTTTATATGTGTAGATGGAATGGTCCAAAAATGTCTAAGTTAACAATCTTGTAGATTTATATATACGAAAAACTTTTCATCAATTAACATCTTCAGCCTGCAAAGTATTAAACTGATACACAAAAGGTGATTTCACAAAGTATGCACTATTAACAATCATTCAATATGTGCAGTCGTCAAGTATTGGCGAAGTTAAAAATCCTGTAAATTTATCAAAAATTATTTTTTCATCATTAAACTTCCACATGCAAATCTTCAATAATGCAAAGTATTAAAAGGATACACTGAAAGCTCTAGGAATTGCATCTTGTCTTACCAAGGGTTGCGATTGTCTAATCTAACCCTTGGCCTCACAGCTTTAATTTTCTTGGATTGAATACGTCATAAGCCGAAAATAGTAACAAATAATATGATCAATCACAAAGCGGTGCAAAAAATCGATAAACACCAGGCCTCTAGATAAGACGGCGTGATTAATTTACATTCCATTTTCTTATTTAACAACTAAAATGTACGTTTAATGTGCTCAAAAAAAACTGCCACATTAAGATGTTTATTTTGAGCACCCATACCATAATTTTGAACTTAATTATAGAAGAAAAATAAATAATTTTACGACCAAAATCTTTGCTTATCTGGACTTATGGAGACTTAGCAGGCGGTGCGCATTAGATGCCGATAAACTGCTACATTTAATCTGATTGGCAGGAAGGGATTATCGAAAAAATCCTTCCTGGCGTTTTCATTGGTCGATTAGTCTGTGCTAATAATAAATTTTGAGGGTCGTGAGGCGAAGGGTTTGTCGAAAGGTAGATACGACGAAACCTTCGCTGGTGAAGATGTAGGAATTGTTGATTTCACAATAGTAGGCACTATCAGCCATAATTCAATATGAGTTGTGGTCGAGAATTGGCTAAGTTAAAAATGTTGTAAATTTATAAAAAAAAATTTTTCATCATTAAACTTCCACATTGCAAATCTTCAATATGTCTGTAGCATACCTGCAAAGTATTAAAATGATACACTAAAAGCTCTAGGAGCAGTTGATTTCACAAAGTATGCACTATTAGACATTTTGCAAACACCATACAGTTAGAACTATACAGTTAGAACTTCAAAGTGGGATAACTCTTTCAATACTAATACTTCAGCCCCTTTTTTCCTACCAAACATGCTTTGTCTAATGGTTAAGGTGTGTTTATAATTTGATAAAAAACGGACAACAGGGCTCGAAAATTGTACACGTCCGCTCGTATTTACGAGTGGAAGTTCGGTAAGGGCGAGTGGAAATTGCCATTTGCTAGCCCGACAGGACGAGTAGATTTTTTGGTTTTGTAATTATTTTTGAGGAAAAAAAGACCTAACTAGCATGTTATGTTTTACAGCCTGCAAAAGCAACGCAAACACAGTGAAGAAAGATCGTTCTGTAGGTTTAAATGTCACTAAAATATGACCGGATGTCTACACTAGTCAGCAGTAAATGCAACCCAGCAAAATCTGGTTGATCTTTGAACTAAATACCGGGACACATTGGAAAATCAATTCGGCCTAAGGGTTTTGAAAGTATAAAGCCGACGTTCCGGATTTTATCTCTGTATATGAAAACGGGGTCAGTCTGATTACCGCAGGATACCGCAGGCTACCACAGGATACCGCAGGATCCCCTGATATTGGTGTTTTCAATGGGATTTACCATATTGTTACATGGAATAGGCGTTATATAATGAATAACAGTAAATATCTTAACTTGTTTTGTTGGTAAAATAGCCATGCAATAAACCAACTGATTAAAAAGACACTTACACCGTGCAGTTTTTGATGCATATGAAACTCTTGTGGGACCTATGAATTCTGCTGAGGTGCAGCACATGAAGCATATTATGATTCTTATTCTCATTATGCTGACAATCTCACTAACAACCGCTGAATGTGAGAGAGGTTTTAGCTCAGTTAACAATATTAAAACCACTGCAAGAACAAGCATGAAACAGGAAGCTTTGTCTAGTCTTGTTAGAATTAAGGTTGATGGTCCTGATCTTATGGAATACAATCCCACAGAAAGCATTATAAACTGGTTAAACAGTGGTAAAGGGACTAGACACATTAAGGGGCACATATGTACTGGTCCGAGGTGCCCAAAGGCTGCTGCACCTCAGTCTGATGCAGATGACTGAATAGTCTGATGGCTGAAAAGGAATAGTGTAAACCAGAGTTTTATTTGTTTTGACATATATTACTAGTCAGTTGATGTCACATGTCACCTAAAACTAATTGTAAATAAGTTACTGAATTATGTGTTTTGTCTCTTTTAAAATACCAGACTTAAGGACGAGTTCAACTGGATTAAGGACGAGTGAAAAATTTAGACCACTTGCCCCACAGGACGAGTAGGTCCAAAAAGAAATTTCGAGCCCTGGACAAAAGCTACAGAAGTTATTAAAAAAAAACTTCAAATGTTAATGGAAAGACGGAATCAGGGAGGGATGAACAGGCTGAGAACAGTATACCTGCCTAAACTACGTTTGCAGGGGGTATAAAGAATGGAAACTGCTACAGATTACACAAACCATATGACTCTTACCCATTTCAGATGGAAAAAAATGTCTAAGTTCAACAACCATCCAAAATGAAAAAAATATTTATCAAATGTGCACAAAATGAAAGGTGCACATCTTCAATGAGTGAACAATCATTATGCAAAGTTTGAAAATAAAGAAATGGAAGCTGTTGGAGTTACAGATTACACAAACCAGACACCATCTAAGCATTTTACGGGGAAAATTCTAAGTTCAAGACCCCAAAAATGAAAAAAAATCATGAAATGTGTACAAAATAGAAGGTGCACATCTTCAATGTGTGAACACTCATAATGCAAAGCTTGAATATAAAAAAAACGAAAACTGTAGGAGTTACAGGTTAAACAAACCAGACACCCCCTATGCATTTCGGATGGAAAAAATGTTTAAGTTCAACACCAGTCAAAGATGAGAAAACATTTATCTAATGTGCACAAAATGAGAGGTGCACATCTTCAATGTGTAAACAATCTTTATGCAAAGTTTGAAAATAAAGTTTGAGTTACAGATTACACAAACCAGACACCATCTAAGCATTTTTGGACGTAAAAATGTCTTAGTTCAACACCCCTAAAAATTCAGAAAATATTCATGAAATGTGCACAAAATAAAAGGTGCACATCTTCAATATGTGAACCATCATTATGCAATGTTTGAATAAACTTTTGGAATTGCAGATTACACAAACTAGTCACCCAAAAAGTGTTTTAGACGGACAGACAGACAGAGTAGTCCCATTACTTGACCTGATCTTGCTAAAGCAAGGCAGGTAAAAAAGATGACTTATATAGTCTGTGACCTTGACCTTAAGGTCACATCCAGAGGATGGGATTGTGTTGATTAACAATGAAGACCTTATTATCTGCCACCATTGAAACCATCAAAGGGTCTTCATTACAAGTTTCTAACACAAGTTTATTGTAAAAACTTTGACCATGTGGACTGAAGGACAATTAAACAAAATGACAGAAATGTGAAGACTATAAACCTCACCAGGGTATTATCAGAGAACAGATTTGCATATGGAATCCTAGCATCCTATTCAGCCTCCTTACCATTCACTGACACTCATGGTTGCTCAAATGTGCTATTGGATATTGTTGTCTGCTTTTTACATCTGCAGTATAAATTCAAATGCACTTTTCAGACAGCATTTGTGTTTCAGCTATTACTTCCATATGCTTTTAGCAGTTTACAAAGGCCATATTTAAATCCGTCTCCACATTCGTAACTAGATCATATGTAACATCATCCATTAAATATATTTTGCAAGTTTATGAAAAATTCAAAGGAAAGTTGACTACTAAACACGATATGTATGTTGCTCAATGTGAAATGGATAATCTTGGACTCTCATTTATTCTAAATCCACAACAGCAGATTAATCACATTTGGCTTTTAGACATTTGAATTTTAAAAAAAAGTTGGTAAGAATTTATTAACCCATATGAGCCTTGCGTCCTTTTTGTGGGACATTGGCAAACAGTGCAAAACCAGATCAGACGCCGCAATATGCGGCGTCTGATCAGGTTCTCCAGTTTTTGCTTACAGAAGTTTCTTTTAGAATTTGAATAAAAAATGAAAAATATCACCAAACAACCCTAAAATTGGAAATGGACTCGTTCAATTGACAAGGATGGGAAAATACAATTGGCATAAATGAGTTAACTCAAAATGACTATTTTGTATTTCACTCAAAAGAACCATTTTAGGGAGAAAGAACTCATTTAACTCTTTTGACTACTGGGTAATTTTTCATGTGTTTTTGTCGTCTGCTGTTATTTTTCAAAATCTACTTTTTTGAAAAATTCTTTCACAGGGGTACTATCAGAGTGTCAAACAGTTTGGATTCAGATCAGGCCTAACATTATGTCTGGCCTGATCCGGGTCCAAACTGTTTGCAAAAGTTATCAGCTGACGACAGTTCACTGGCCACTACTGAGTAGGAATGGAGTTAAGTAATAATTTGATACGACAGAATGCAGAAGTAACTCTTCTGATCAGATAATACAATATACCAGGCATGCAAAATTCACTTCCACTGAAGCAGACCATTTGAGTTATTAGGGTGTGACTTAACTGTACAAACGTTGACAAGTATGACCATTTCAATATACACAAGGATGCAAAAACTGCAACAACAAAACAACAAAAATATGTTTGTCCTCTACCTCTTAAGATATACAGCCTCGACCTGCGAAAACCTGTCTTCAGTGTTTGCCAATAACAAAGGTGCTGATCAGACTGCATCCACACAGCCTGATCAGCACCTATGTTATTTATTTATTGGAATGTGTCATATCTAAACGCAATTTTTTTTTTCAATTTTCTAGCTAGACTCTGTAGCTGAGAAGAGGTTTGAGTCTGACACTTTGTTGAGAACCCAGAAAGACGGTTTTGTTGCGTTGAGGCCAATATATCAATTCTCAATGAACAGCAAATTAACTCTTTGCTACTGGGTAATATTTCATGCCTCTCTGGTTGTCTGCTGACTATTTTTCAAAATTGACTTTCAAAAAATTCTTTCAGGAACACTATCAGAGTGTAAAATGGTTTTGATCTAGATCAGGACCAACATTCTGTAGACAAAAGTTTGCATTTGCTTGGAAAGCTAAAGTCCCTTTAATTTAACCCTTATCTTGCAAATATGTTGGTCATGAAAAAATTGTCTGCTGATTATATCTGTTGCATATATTTCACTGCATGTACTCCAAAACACCTTTACCATAGATGCAAACACTATGAACCCTGATCAGATAGACTCTTAATACAAAGACAAGGTATTAATACAACGTCTCCTTGATGTTATATCAAGGGATGTAATGCAGTCTAACTAAAGGAGCAGTCTAATCTGGGGCCATAATGTTTGCAATATATGGTATTAAAGTACATAATCAGATGAGATGGTAAATGACAACTGTCATAAATGGGGGGTCATAAATTGGTCAAATCCATCCATTTGTTATCAAGATATTGAGCAGAAACAAAGTTCTTATATCAATCAAGAGCTATCACTCTGTTACAAAGTTGCCAAGAATGATAGTTAACAATACCAAACTAGATCTTGTCAATATCAATGCATAAACAAAATTTGGTCAAATTCTGTTCATTTGTTCAAGGAAGGAAATACTGACATCCATCAAGGGCCATGACTCTGATACAAATAAGCAGAAAATGACAGGTAAGAATCTCAACCAAGATCTTGTTAGTATAAATGCATGAAATTCTATCCATTTGATCTCGATATTGAGCCATAAGAGAAAAATGATGCATACCTGAAACAATCCCAACCTAGATCTTGTCATTATCAACGCAATTTTAAAGCATATACATAATTTGGTAAAATTCTATCTATTTGTTCTCAAGATATTGAGCAGAAAACTTATGACAGAAGGACAGAATGATGAAATGATGAATGCCAAACCCAAATCCAATATTTCTAAGTGGGGCTTTATCACAAAATATGTTTCAGTATTGATAATGATAAAGGGAGATAATCAAATATGAATCAAGGACTGGAAACCCTTTCTTGCACGTTTCCACTTTTGAATTCCTTCAAGGGAGTGCAACCATGCTCTCATATGACACACATTCTTGACCTAATATGTATGCCTACCAAATATCATTAAAATATCTCTAAAAATTTATGGAGCACACACGCTTTCCACTTTTAAAGTTCATTCAGCGGAGATAATTCAAACATGAAGCAAGGGAGAGTAAACATGACTGCCCTCAACACACGTCTTGGCCTGCTATATATGCCTATAAAATATCTCAAAGGGTCTTGTCTGTTGCAGCCTTGTGATCACACCTGCTGGGAAAGGGCTGAACCATTGTGTGTGATGATGTTTCCTTATGTTTTTGTCACTTTACCATATGGTATCTTGGGTAAGGTGAGGTACTTGATTGCATTGATTCCTGATCTTTGCCTTCTTAATTTTTATGAAGAGTACAAGGTTTCAACCTTAAAGTTGAATCAAGGGAGATAAATTAAAACTGAAAGCAAGGTAGAGCAGCCGTATCTGCATGAGATACACCATATTGATTACCAAATATCATCAAACAAGACGAAAATCTACTCTGGGCCTGTGTCAACAGTGCACATCTTCAATGTGTGAACATAATTACGCAAAGTTTGAATATGAAGGAATGAAATCTTTTTGAATTAAAGATTACACTCAAATAAACAATGTAAGCACTCCAAAGGTGGCGAAGACGTAATAATGTTTTAGTTAAACACTTCCAAAAATATTATAAAATGTGCACAAAATTTAGGGTGCACATGTTCAATGTGTGAACAATCATAACATACAACGTTTGAATGTGAAGAAATGAAAACTGCTGGAGTTTCAGATTACACTAATCAGACACCCCATAAGCATTTGGAATGGATAAAATATCCATATCCAACAGCCGTAATAAATAAGACAATTGGACATCTTCAATGAAGGTGTACATCTTCAATGTATGAACAATCATTATGCAAAGTTTAAATATTATGGAATAAAAATTGTTGGAGGTACAGATTACACAAACCAGACACCCTCCAAGCATTTAACGGAAAAAAATTCTAAGTTCAAGACCCCAAAAATGAAAAAAATATTCATGAAATGTGTACAAAGTAGGAGACGCACATTTTCAATGTGTGAATAATCATTATGCAAAGTTTAAAAATAAAGACATGAAAACTGTTGGCAAGTTACAGATTACACGATTCAGACACCATCAAAGCATTTTGGATGGAAAAATGTCTAAGTTCAACACCCCTAGCAGCGCAGGTAATAATATCAACGGGTAAAAGAGCTATTGAGCACACAAAAAGGTTAATTTTAAAAAAAGAAAACCGCTGACAACAACAAATGCATGACAAATTACCTAGCATGCAAAGAGTTAAGGAAAACATTTGGAAATAAGCCATGACGTGATTTCCAACAATGTGGCATGCAGCTTCCTTTTAAGTCTAGAAACTCCAAATGATGTTTAGTCAGTAGCTTAACACTCATAGAATATTCAAGAGACTAGCAAAGGCTCCGATCAGACTGTGCATATGTGCAGGCTGGTCTAAGCCTTTGCTGGTCGCACATACCACATTGTTGGAAATCTCATGTCATGGCTCAAATACATCCTATCTTTGATCTGTTTATTAGACAATGGCTTTAAATAACTTTGCGCAAACATATAGGCATTAATGCAAGAATGTATCTTAAAACTAAGCATCAGTATATCGAAACATGTTATAATATTTAGAATGAAAGCTTTTTTCTACATTTTATCGTATAAACAATACATATTTGGCAAATACATGTACACACTAAGTGTTTAGAATATAAACATGTAAAACAACAGATAAAACTAGTGTTTATAACATACACACCACTTTACAGTATACAACAATCAGAGAAGAGAAGATACATCTACTGTCGTGCCAACCAAGAGTGACAGTGATGTCATATTTTGTTTACAATTGTTATGTCAAAACATTAACTTGTACATGTACACTCCACTTGAGGTAAAGAGAATCGATGGATCACTTGTGTATTAATCCTATCCTGCAGAGTGATCTATTGATTATAAGTCCCTGATAACTTTGTTGACAAAATATGATGTCGCTGTCACTCTTGGCTGGCAGGACAGTATAAATCTAGTCATGTATATTAACACTTTGCATGCTTTTGTTGACGTCTGCTAATTAACTTTTTTTCAAAAATCAACTTTTTCAAAAACTATCCAAGTGTCAAATAGTTTGGTTCCAGATCAGGACCGACATTCTGTCGTCCTGATCTGCATGTTGTATTGTCATCTGCTAATAAACTTTTTTCAAAAATTTACTTCTTTTAAAAACTATCCGAGTGTCACACAGTTTGGGTCCAGATCAGGACAGACATTCTCGGTCCTGATCTGCATATTTTGTTGTCGTCTGCTATTAACTTTTTTCAAAAATTAACTTTATTTAAAAACTATCTGAGTGTCAAACAGTTTGGATCCAGATCAGGACCGATATTCTGTTGGTCCTGATCTGGATCCAAACAGTTTGCAAAGATTATCAGTAGACGAAAAAATTTGCTGAGCAGGCAGAGTTAACATGCTTTAGTCAAAGTTTATATGAGATACACGCTGGATTGGGAGAGTGCATGACTGCATTATTTTTATCTCATTTCCTTTCAAAAGATATACAGCTGTTGCTTTAAAGTACCGTCTCTTTCCATCATTAATGAGACTATGATTTACACAGGTTTAGAAAAACAAATTTTTTCAACTGAAATTGTAATTATTTTCTTACCCATACTTTTAAGATATGTTTTGGGTGCTCAAGAGAACCCTCTCATTGAGACGGTTCTTTTGAGTACCCACAACATATGTTTTGGTTGAGAAGTAAGAAAAAAAAATTCTGTTACTCACCCTTAACTAAAGGCCTGCTTTAACTCTTTGCCTACTTGGAAATTAAGCGCGCTTTTTCTGCTGTCTTTCAAAATCAACCTATTTGAAAAATTCTTTCAGGAATACCATCAGAGTTTCTAACAGTTTAGATCCAGATCAGACCCCACATTGTGTCGGGCCTGATCAAGGTCCCAAACTATTTGCAAAGGTTTTCAGTAGATGACACTAGTAGGTAAAGATTTAAGTACTATATTCATAGTGCCAGCTAAGCAAAATATTTAAGCATAAAATTTCATTATTTTCTAATTTTTAAACATGCTTTGGGTATATTCATTAAGGCAGTTCTTTTGGGCAACCACAACATATGTTTTGGTTGAGAAACAAGAAAATTCATTTTCAATTCTGTTGTCTTATCGAGAGGCCCAATAGTAAATGCAAAATATCATTTGATATGATTAAATGAAAAATATAAATGGCTCGAGGTTATAAAACTTTTTTATGCTTAACTCAACTGAGCATGAAATTTATCATACTCATAAATGTTAAAATGCCAACACTTGTTTGCAATTAACATTTACTAGCATGATAAATACAACATCTGAGAGTTTGAAAGCAAGAAAAGTTCTGATTTTGTGAGCATTTTAGTTTCATCAGCAGTTGGAATTTCATGCTCAGCTGAGTTGAGCATGAAAAAAGTTTTATATCCTCGGGGCCAGGTACCTTTAAAACCAAATCCTTTTTACCCTATGGTCCCATGAATTTTACAATAATGAAAGTCGACTGCGTAATATGAACAGATCAGCACATTGATATTGGTACTTATCGCATATGCACAAAAGCCTATTTATCACATGACGTCGCAACTTGGAATGATATAATGCCATGTAACAAAATCGATATACCACTAGTGGTTTACAGATTAAGTAACATTACTTATTTGGGAGCCCAGTGGCTCAGTGGTAGATTGCTTGACTCAAGACCGAGGTGTCGCGGGTTCGAGCCTCACTGGCGCCACTGCTTTGTGGTCCTTGAGCAAGACACATTTATCCTAGCTTAGTACTGGTTCAACCCAGGAAGATCCATCCCTGTTTAACTGAAAGATTGTAGATGGGGCGTAAAGAATCAAATCAAACAAACAAACATTACTTATTTCTGTGCATTTAAAAAAAATGTCACATAAAAGTGGCAAAATTACTATTTTCAAGTAATTTTTGATGTCATCATGGTCATATGATAAATAGATTCTAACATTCCTGCTCCTGTATTATTGAATTAATTAAACTTGTTGTTAAAAAGAGATAAAATGCTCGGCAAGCCTCACATTTTATCTCTTTTCCCCTACTAGTTTAATAAATTCAATAAAACATGAGCACTCATGAAAGATCCTCTATGTGTTCAGCAGGGTCAGAAGTCTAGATTTGGATCTGAGTCTTCATCTACATCCATACTATGTGTATATGAGCAGCAAACGTTCTAGTGTCAGAATTGTCTGTGCCTTTGCTAAGTCAATGTGATACGTACCAAAATCTTGTGTCTTGCTCATTTATATTCAGGCCTGGTCACAGGTTTAGATAAACAACATATTTTAGCATAAATTGTAAATATGTTCTTACCCATCAGTTTTAACATATGTTTTTGGGTGCTCAAAAGAACCGTCTCAATGAGAAGGTTCTTTTGAGCACCCACAACATATGTTTTGGTTGAATATAAGAGAATTATTTTTCGTTATGCACTCTTAACTAAAGGCCTGACTGGTGTTAATGGTATTTACTAGATAGAACCGCTTCGATGGAGCAATGGTTTTGAACACACAAACCATTATGAGAAGTATATCAAAAACATCAAAATTGCATATCAGAATGTGAATCTATGCCGTCTAATCAGCACCTTTGTTACCTGCTTTCGGTTATATAAATGATGCCTGTAAATGCTATAGTGTCATAAATAGATTTTGGCATGGAAAGAAACTAACTCTTTTCATGCTGGGTAATTTTTCATGACTTTTTTGTCATCTGCTGATTTTTTTAAAGATTATTTTTTACAAAAAATCTCTCAGGAACACTATCAGAGTGTCAAATGGTTTGGATCCAGATCAGGACTGACATTCTGTCAGTTCAGATCTGGGTCCAAACCATTTGCAAAGGTTATCAGCAGACAACAAACATCCATATTTTGGGCATTCACTGGGAATTTCATCTTGAAAAAAGGCGAGATAGAATAAGAAAAGCCATTCAGAAATAAATGGGCAAGCACACAAGATTTCAGTACTTATCGCATCCACAAGCAGCTAATGTTCTATCAAGCCTGTGCACACACACACAGAAGGGAAGAAGATAAAGACGCAGGCCAAACTTAAGACTTCTAACCTATCCGGATAAGTCAACATGGGCGTTTCACTATTTCCTTGCTAGTGCCGACTTTTGTCGTCTGGTCATAACCTTTGCAAACAGTTTGGACCCAGATCAGGACCGACAGAACATCCATCCTGATCTAGATCCAAACTGTTTGACACTCTGATAGTGTTCCTGAAATAATTTTTTGAAAAAGTTCATTTTGAAAAAATTCAGTAGACGACAACAGAAGCATGAACAATTACCCAGCATGCAAAAAATTAAAGGAGGCTTTGCACATGTGCAATTAGTACAAAAATCTTGTGTGCTGGCAAGAATGTACTCCAGATGCTCTGAATCCAATGTCTGACTTAACTCTTTGCCTCCTGGAAAAATTGTTCATGCTTTTTGTCGTTTGCTGATTTTTTTCAAAATCATTTATTCGAAAATTTTTGTTGTGTTTGTGTTTGTGTTTAACGTCAAACCAACAGCTAAGGTCATATGGAGATGGGCCCACAGCTTGAAGTCTCATCCGACAGACTGGTGAAGCTGGGAATCAAACCTGCAACCCCTTGTTTACAAGGCAAGCGGTTTATCAACTACACCACAGTGGCTCCTACTTTTTGGAAGAATTCTTTCAGGAATACCATCAGAGTGTCAAACAGTTTAGTTCCAGATCAGTCCTGACATTTTGTCGAGCCTGGTCTGAGTTCAAACTGTTTGCAAAGGTTATCAGCAGACAACACAGTTAAGTGGGTTCTTAGAGATATCCGAGTTTAAGAGAAAGCTTTTACAAATATCAAATTTTATGTTTATTTATTCACTCAAGAAGCTAATCAACTCTTTACCTACTGGTGCCGTCTGCTGATTACTCAAAATCAGCAAATCAGCAGATGACAAAAAAGCATGCAAAATTACTCCTTCGGCAAACAGTTAAAAACATGAGAAGCAAATACATTATACATAGCAAACTACATGTGAACTGGCTTCAACAACTTTGGGACCATAAAAATATTTTCGATAAAGGGTTTATTTATTACTCAAGACACTATTTAACAACATGAGGATTATATAGAGTCCTTGCTCAATAAGTGTAGAGTTAAGTAGTTGGTCACGTTATGGTACTTTATTCACCTGATTGGACAAATATAGGGTTTTCATTCATACGTCTAGCTGTAAATCTGTTTCGTCACTATACTCTTATCGAGCACATACTATACATACGTGTATATAGCAGACAACAGCTGAACTTTGATGGCTCCAAACACCCTTGCGAACATAAAAATTTGATTGAGGATTTAGGGGTAGTTTGATCCGGTGCGAGTTAATTGTCACACCGTATCAAGCAGTATTTCATAAAATAAAGGTATGCTCTGCGCAATCATAAGCCTTATTAAGGTGATTCAAATGATTACTTACAACACACCCTTTGAAGACAAGACTTGTCTAAGCCATCTTCAATATAATTATGTCTGGACCTATGAAAACAATTTTGGGGGACTAAAGAGTGAGGTAGAATTAACTCATTGCCTACTGAGTGTCATCTGCTGAAAACCTTTGCAAACAGTTTGGACCCAGATCAGGCCGGACAGAATGTCGGGCCCGATCTGGATCCAAACTGTTTGACACACTGATGGCATTCCTGAAAGAGTTTTTTGAAAAAATTGATTTTGAAAAAATCGGCAGACCACAAAAAAACATGAACAATTAGCCAGCATGCAATGAGTTAACCATAATAAATGTTTCATTGGTGTTTGAACCATTGAAGTTTTACTGTAATCATAGGATAACAAATGGGCCTTAAGGCGACAAACCCTGACTTAGATGCATGCAAACAACAAAGAAGCAGACCAGCCTGCCTGTCCATGCAGTCTGATCAGTGCCTAGTATCTTGGTTGAAGTACCACTGATCAGCCTGATCAGTCTCATTGTTGTCGCACATGGCGTTCTCAGGTTTTCAGGTGATGCGGCTCAATTATTACATAATTGACATGAATCACAATCCAAAATTAACAATTTTAATATACTAATACATGTACATCAATCATGACAATGTTAACATGTTTTGGTTGCTCAAAAGAATTACCTCATTGAGACAGCTCTTTTGTGTACTCACAATATATGTTTTGGTTGAGAAATTAAAAATTTTGTTTGTTTGTTTGTTTGTTTGGTGCTTAACGACGCATCAACCCTTGTGGGTCATTAGCGTCAGACGGTATTAACTAAACATGATGAGGATGGAAAAAGTTAAAAATTTATAAGATAAAATAAAAGGAATGGTGATGATGAGTTTGTTTTATGATAATAAGTTGCAATACGATTGTTGACAGGAGAGACCACGTACAATATCTGACAGTTTCAAAGAGCTATTCAGATAACTGTACATGTTCTTTAACTGAACAGAATACAACATAATATAATCTGTATTATGGTCTGATACAAATGTAAAACAAAACATGATTTTAAAAACAGCAATTAGATTTTGTTAAAAAGATTTATTTGCCTTAAAAATGTCATAATACTATCAATATGTATATCTTGAAATAATTCTTTCATGTTATCAACATGGAAGCAATTATTTCTTACTTGTGCAAAATCGCCAAGAAATTAAAAATTATTTAGGAGATAACAAACTTTAATTTGGGGAGGTATATCGTCGGATATACAGTTGGTACTTTTGTTTTATGCTGACTTGCGAGCGGAGCCATAAAACCTGATTTCCAACTGTATATCTGACGATATTCCTCCCCAAATGAAAATTTTGCATATGGTTATCCCCATTCTAATGCACTTCTGCAGCTTTGTCTCAAATAGGAGCATTGCAAGCCCCATGAAGCTGCACGTCACCCAACAAAATGTGACGTAATTAATGACATCAAACTATTTTCGACAGTATATCAGAGGATATACTGTTGCAAATATTTGATGTTATCCAAGCAGATGTCTCGCTACAAAATCAAGTACATTAGAATTCTTTATTACCCACTCTTATCTAGAAGCCTGCTGTTTTGCAGTCTAATCATGAATGTTTTTTATATTAAACAGTTCATTGGCACTTGCCACCTGCCTGATGTGATGTGTAGGATTTAACAATGCAAAGTAATTTACGGTAAATGATATAAAATTTCAAACACTAGCTGCCTCCTAAACAAGCCTAGGCAAACAGTGCAAACCCAGATCTGACTGCTTTTTCAGAAGCAGTCTGATCAGGGTCTTTCCTGTATGCTATTCTGACAGCATTTTTGTGAATTTTAGCCCTGAAAACCAAAGTTTTATTTGAGAACTAGTTGCCTACCAAACAAGCCTAGACAAACAGTGCAGACCCAGAGTCTGATCAGGGTTTTCACTGTTTGCTTTTCTGACAGCATTTTTGTGAATTCCTGCTCTGAAAAAGCAACATTTTTTTAGAATGTGTTGCCTGTCAAACAAGCCTAGACAAACAGTGTAGGCCCAGATCAGACTGCTTCTTCAAAAGCAGTCTGATCAGGGTCTTCACTGTTTGCTATTCTGACAGCATTTTGTGAATTCCTACCGATAGTACCTGAAAGCCAACATTTTATTTGAGATGAGAAAGGTGTTCAAAATTTTAGAAAATTTACCATATAGTTGATGACATCGTATTCTCTTTTGTACAGAGTTTGCTTACTTCATACCTTTCATAGACTGTTGGAGTTGATAGCGCTAATCTGTGAGGGTAGGTGTTGGGACAATGGCTCACACATCCGAAGCTGGAGCAAGTGTCTGGGTCAAAGGCGTGAACATCCTCTGTCATTGTCATTTGTCATCTGAAGCAATAATACAAGGCAAAATCAATGGACAGAAAGAATAGGTGCAACATACGAGTTGTATCTAGTAAATTCAAAATCCTAGGGTCTAAAAATTTTATTTCGTAGTATCAAAAATTTGAATTATAGGGAGGTAGACATAAGAATATATAAAAAAAATTGTTTTTTCCTATCAAACATATGTTTTGTGAGCGTAAAAGAAACGTCTCAGGGAGACGTTTCTCAGGGAGACGTTTCTTTAATGCACACAAAACAATATATTTTATGGATAATATTTAAAATAGTTCATAAAATATTTCATGAATGAATCCGTTGTGTCCGAAATTTATTTCAAAAATGAGAGTGTATAGAAAAATAGGAGGTAAAATTTTTGAGGTTTTACTGTATTAGGTTTCAGTGGTAAACGTTTTATTTTTCATTTAAAATTCGTTTGAATGAGTGTGGTTTTATATGACCTTGTGCATGATGCAGAGACTGTACTTTGCGATGTTATGCTGCTCTGTCTTGAAATCTCAAATCGGGGGTACATGCAGTTCACAACAGTTTATAGAATTTTTTCTGAATCCCATTTGTAAAAATTAGTAACTATTTATTTAAGTGCTTGTAATTTTGCTGTTATGTGTATACATAGAGAATCTTTAATGAGTGATCATGTTTTATTTAATTTATTAGACCAGTCGGGGAAAAGTGATAAAATGCAAGGCTTGCCGAGCATTTTATCATTTTTTTCCCAACGAGTTTAATAAATTCAATAATACAGGAGCACAAATGTAAGATTGTACTTATCATATGACATTAAAATTATTTAAAAATCGCATTTTTGGTGTCAAAATGTTAAGATTGCGTCATATTTTACGCAATGATATAACGGACATCATTACGTAATGTTACTAAATGTGTAAAACACTAGTGGTTTATCGATTTTATAGCATTATAGTTATATATCACTTTTAGATGGGACGTCATGTGATAAAAAGAAATAGATTTTTAACCAAACCTCGACCGAAATATGAGTGATGCACTGAACACTGCAAAATGTATGCTGCAGTTTTCTGAGCATAACTCATATTTCAGTCATAATTTTCACCATGTTGTCACATGCCTTTAGTTAAGAGTGTGTAATGAAAATTTAATTTTCTTATTTCTCAACCAAAATATATGTTATGGGTACTCAAAAGAACCGTCTCAATGAGATGGTTCTTTTGAGCACCCAAAACATGTTACACTGATAGGTAAGAAAATATTTATAATTTTACGCTGAAAAATTTTATTTATCTAAACCTATGTTGTCACATGTAGCTGTTTACAAAGACCAAATACAGTCTTCATCAAAGTAGATAAAGCTTATTTGTTTGTTACCTCCCAGTCAACAATATTTTCTAAGACAAATCAGGATGTTTCCAGGATTAAACCAGGCCCTGAGGTTATAAAATGTATATGATGCTCGACCTGACTATGCATAAAATTTATCATAAATATGCCAACAATTGCTGGAACTTTAACATTTATTAACATGACAAATACAACATCAGAGAGTTTGGGAGGGTGAAAAGTCTTTATTTTTCAGCAATTTATTTCTTATTAACAGTTTAAATTCCATGCTCAGTTGAGCTGAGAGCATAAATTAAGTTTTACATCCTCGGAGCCAGTACTTTTTAGCAGAGGATAAAGTGTCTGGCTCAAGGACATAACACAGTATAGCTCTGGTGAGGCTTGATGTATATAAAGTATCTGACCATTTTTGGTTTGATTCTTAATGTCCCAGTCAACAATTTTTCGTCATGTCGAGACCGGTCTTCCTGGGTTGAACCAGTACTAAGCATCAAATGAGTGTTTTGCTCAAGAACAGTAACTTCACCAGCAGAGGCTAGAACCAGCAACCCTTTGATCTCCAGTCTAACGCTCTACCAACTGAGCCACTGCACGATAAACCTGCAGTCCCACAAGATACATATGCTGCATGCATGAGTGTGAATAGAGAACGCTTTGCCTACAAGTGTCGTCTGCTGATAATCTTTGCAAACAGTTTGGACCCAGATCAGGCCCGACAAAATGTCGGGCCTGATCTTGATACAAACTGTTTGACACTTTGATAGCACTCCTGAATTTTTTTTTTGAAAAATGATTTAGATGAGGAAGAACCAATATTGATGCGCCTTTGTTTTGTATGATTTGAATCTTTACGTCCCAGTCAACAATGTTTCAGTTATGTCGGGACAGGTCTTCCTGGGTTGAACCAGTATTCAGCAAGGATAAATGTTTCTTACTCGAGAACACAATACAGTATTGCCGGCGAGACTCGAACCGGCAACCCCTCTGTCTCAAGTCAAGCCCTCTACCACTGAGCCACTGGGGATCAAAGGTCATACTGAATCATCGCAATCTATATTATCCATACATAATAAAGCTTCAATATATATCACTAGCAGAACTTCTGAACAGTGAAATATAGGTCTCACAGACCTTCTGTTCACTTCAGTATATATTATCAAGGTTGTGATAATAGCAATGAACAACAGAATACATAATACCTACACAGGTTTACATAAACAAAAAATTTTAGCGTAAAATTGTAAATAATTTCTCACCTATAATATTCAGCATATGTTTTGTGTGCTAAAAAGAACTGTCTCATTAAGACGTTTCTTTTGAGTACCCACAACATATGTTTTGGATGATAAATAAGAAAATTATTTTCCTGTTATGCACTCTTAACTAAAGTCCTCATACCTATCAAGCATATGCTTTACGGTAATTAACCCTTAAAGCGCAAAGAAAGAAAATGCATCTGAAGTCGTCTGCTGCAAATAATTGCCTAGCATTACTGACAAATTAAGTATAGAAGCAAACAGCGTGGACCCAAGATCTGGGTCCACATTGTTTGCCAAAGAGGCTTCTTAAACATTTCAGCAGACGAGAAAAGCAGACGACTTGTTGCGATTGGCGCATTAAAGGTTACAAGATATAAGGTGAAGAAAACTACCTCTAAATCTTGCTCTGTTTTATCTGTGTATCAGCTCGCAACCACAGGGACCGATCATGTTACAAAATATCTTCTCGTCCAGCTTGATCTCACTGTCTAGCTCTTCTTCATCTGCAAAACAAAAAAGACAACATTTAACCCTTAAAGCGCCACCTATAATTTGCAGCAGACTACGATTGCAAATTTTGCCACTTTTTCAAAAATAACAAATAAGGCATATTTTATTTTGTTTGTTTTGTTGCTTTACGTCCCAAGTCAACAGCTATGGTCATTGCGGGACGGTCATTTCACCTAACCACACTTTTTCCTGGGCAGGCTTGAACAAGCGGTTAACCAGTAATTCGTGCACATACTTTCTCTTGTAACTGACAACAACCCTTCTTGAATAAATCAGCGGAAGGGAGGAGAATGACCGTAGAAATCATTTCATGATCAATCTCCACGAAAGTATGGGACCAGACCGGGATCGAACTCGCGACCCCTGGATCTGCAGTCAGACATGCATCTGTAGCCAGACATGTTACCGACTGCGCTACGAGGCCCGGCACATGATATTTTATGATAATCGTCTGCTGGCAGACGATTCTCATGTAATATCATACCTTATTTTTGTCGAAAATTGGGAAAGATGACGCAAAATTTGTTGTCCGCTGCAGTTGTGATTGGCGCTTTAAGGATTAACTCTTTGCTTTTGTTTGTTTGATTTGATTTTATTTGTCCCCATCAACAATCTTTCAGTTATGTAGGGACGGGTCTTCCTGGGTTGAACCTGTACTAAGCTAGGATTAATGTGTCTTGCTCAAGGACACAACGTAGTGACGCAGGTGATAGCAGTTGCAAACAGTTTAGATCCAGATCAAGCCCGACAGAAAGTTTTTCCATTAATTTTGATGCTTTCTATGTCAAGTGGGTCTAATGATGGAAAAAATGGAAAAGTTTTAAAATATGACTGGTGTTTTTTTATGGAGATAACGAAACCTTAATCAAGTGAACTACTTGTCAGCCCAAACAAAATGAAAATCACCAAACAACTAAAGATAAGAGGTATTCTTTCAAAAATGTCCCTACATTATAAGGAAAACTTGGCTCCACCCAATGGACATATGTGCCAAGATATTTCAAATTGACCCATAAGGTTTGGATAAGACAATTTACAAAGTTTACCCTATAACAGACCCCACCCACTGACAGTTTTTTTTTCAACTAATCAAAATTAACCTTGGAAGAAGGTCACATAAGGATCATTTGTGTAGGCATTTGTGCCAAATCTTTTTCAAAATATCCCAGTAGTGTTAGACGAGATTTAAAAAAGATATCCTAACACAAATGTATTTACATAGGAAAAACTGGCACCATGTTTTTCAATGGATCAAAATACTTTCTCCAAACTTGGGATTATTTGTGCAAATTTATATTCAAACCCTGCCATTTTTAAAGTGTTTGCTATGGCAACTAGAATTCTCATGGAATGAAACTATTTGAGCAACTCTGAAAGGGGGCTACCCAAAGATGCTTCCTTTGAAGTTTGATGACATTCCACCCAGTAGCTTGGAAGATGTTTGAAAAAAAAATTAACTGACGACGGACGAATGACTATGGATGGACGGATGATGGATGAAAAAAATCCTTTGATCACAATATTTTGCAATATAATAATTATGATCCAAATCAGTAACGGCAAAAACACAATCAGATAGGGATATTCAAAGAGGCATATGTTATGGCTTAATAACTTCTTCTCTTCTACCTAAAATTGTATAGAAGTAAGTTCTCCATGTAGAACTCATCAAATCCTTCAAACTGATATATAACATGTCATGGTCATTTGAAGTTTCTGTTCTTCATGACCAGAAACATAGCGCAAAATAGCCCTTTTTTCAGCGTTATGTTGTTTCATTTTAAAATTGACCAATTTGCACACTAAACCTTGAAAACATGCCATATGTAATCATTTGGAGATGCTATGGTTAGTAAAGCATTGCACATGATGCATATCAAATGGCCAAAAACTTCAAGAAATATTGCAATAATAAAATTTGGTGTAATTTTAAAAATACTATACCATCGTTATGAAAATGCCATTTCTATACCCCATACACTTAAGCTACATTATTTTGATTAAAGATTCAATCATCTGGTGGTTAATATGATTGTTGCATATAATGAACCCAACAGTGCCAGAAAATTCATATATGTCTGCCATTAGGAAGCAAGTAATAAAATGTCAGTCGGTCAATATCTGTACTTTTTGTGTAGTGTCCGTAGCCCCATTTTTAACTTCCTTTTATTGATAGATGTATACATGTATTTTCATGTTCTGGCTTTTTTTCTATTTCATGTGAAGCTATTAGCAAAATAATAACAGTTTAGGACAGCTGCAGTATTTAACTTTCGTGGCCTCTTGTCTGCAATTTTGTCCGTAGCCCCGTAGTGTCCGTAGGCCCTACAATGTTTTACAAGTTTTGAAGACATAAACAACTCCACCACGCTTTTTAGCGCATAACTATACAAAGTCAACCAAGGGGTGTTGTCAAGTATCTTAAATTTTCACAATATGATTCAAACAATGAACTGCTTTTTAAGGAACCTCTGAGGAGCTTGAAGACCATCTTTTAGGCATACATTATATTTAGTTGTTCATTTTCTGGGTTCATATGATCATTCCAGACAGAAACATGAATTAGGATAAAAATACTTGGGATTTAACTACCATTGTTTCCATTTTCCCTTAAACAAATGAATATGAACATGGGACAACGGACACTACCATTTGGCGTTATGCACTTTGTAAGCTGTAAATATTAGCCTTTTTCAGTAATGTATAGACCATGAACAGTAACAGCTGTAAAGATGAAAGCAAAATCTATTTAGGAAAATAAAGCAATAAATGAGTAGATACAGAAAGAATATAAAGACAGGCAAAGTAACATATTTTAAATCAGATGCAGCCTAAAAAAGAAAGATAGATTGAGAAAACAAATGAATGTTTACAAAAAGGGAAACAGAATGACAAATGAGTGGCAGAGAAATGCAAAATGTAACCAAGAGCAATGCAAGCAGAGAATTGTGTGCTTGTTATATGTTACTTGGATAATTGAATATGGTATACTGGTTAGAGATAGGAACATGTTAAGTAGATATATATTTTATTAACTTTTAAGTTACAAAGTCTGCACCTGACGTAAATAATATATTTTTGTTTCATGTCGTTACAATCTGTTTCTTAAATTTGATATACAACACTTACATCTGAAAAACAATTTAGGCCCTGGCCCCACTCTTTAGGTTCAGAAGCACAGAATTAATGTAGGAATTATGCTCTACTTTTTATGTTCTTTAATTTGATATGCTATGACCCATTTCTGAAAAAAAAGAGATAAGTGGCCCCTTATCCCACCCTAAAATTTATACAAGGGACACAAAGGCCTAAATGTGGCTGGTAAGTTCTAATCTCATTTCCCTTCAGTTTGATATGCAATACCACCATTTTCTGATCACTTTTATGCATAGCCCGGCCTTGTCCTATCCACTAAGGCTATTGAAAAGGCCCAGGGACAATGTTATTTGGCTTGCAAGTTAATCTATTCTAAATGTCCTTCAATTTTACATGTATATGTAACATGACTTACTTCTGAAGAATGATTTTGACCCCTTAACCCACCTTTAAGTACACCCAAATGGCATGAAACAGTAACATTGAAAAGCAGTTATATGTATACTTTAAATTTCTATTGCTTCTTGCCAGCATATCAAATTTCAATGTATAATATTAAAACTGCCTCATAAATTTTTTTTATATATATAAATCTCACCCCTTATGCCTTCTCCAGGTTTCTAGGGAAGGGGCAGTGCTTATTATATCAATAAGAAAATTTGGAAGTTTTTGGAAAAAATACAATACTTTGATAAGCAAGTGCTAGGCAGGACACATTAAGCCATTTCAAATTCTTTTTAATAGTAGGCATGTTCATAACCACTGACACTCTTTTTTGCGTTGTTATTGCCTTATTTCAATTTATTTGACAAAGTCAGTTAAGAGCGATAACTAGAATAAAATTATTCTACTGTAACCTTGGTATATTATTGCTGCCTGGCATCAGTTAAACTTTTCACAAAGTCTCAGCTTATTAACTATCCACAAAGTATCCACTCAATCAAACAGAAGTTCTCAGAAATTAACCAAATCCTAGAAATAGCTCCTGTTTTTTGATGAGCCAAGTGTAAAATTTCCACATTTATTATCACCTTGCTACACAGAAAATGAAGTGTTTTCTTGATAAAAAAAAATTCACACCTGTAGATTGTTTAAATGTTACATGTAACTGGGCTATACACTTTCAAATTTTAAACCATTGGCTGTTATTAATGTTGCATCAGCATTCAAGTTATTTGCTAATAACCGTAATTCACTAATAACTGAACATGTATATAAGATTTTTACACTTCTAATTCTCTGCAACAGCCCATGAAATGTTTGCAAACTAGATGTAAACAGGTTAGAATTTGGCTTTCAAGTGCAATCAGTTTATCCAGGGTCTTTATTTAAAGACAATCTACCTAGAGGCACCCTCCAGCATTGAACTTTTACACCTGCCCAGAGGGATTTGAGCCCTCATGCCTGTCCTGCAAGTGCATAATAGCCTGAAATACACTTGTTTCCAAGTATTTGTTCATTCAATAAAACATAGCATTTCAGTAAAGCTAGATTCGGTTTCATTTTAGAGCAATATTTCATAAAACCTGCAGTGATATGCCGCTGTAACAAATTAGTAGTGTCCATAGCCCTGCTCCAGAAATAATTGTTTCTTAGATTTGTTACAATAATTATAGTGTTATAGACCGCATTATTATGATGATTTAAATAGAAAAGCTTTTGACTACAAAGTTTAATGCAATATGAACTCTTCTACAGAGAGAGAGAGAGACTTCTTCTATTGTGTATTCATTCCAATCTCCTATTTGATGTTTATAAAGTAAGAAGAAAATTCAAAATATGAAAATAGAATCATTATTTTGCCTGGAATGTCATTGCTTGTACTTAAGAACCACAATTTTCCCAAAAGTGAGCTCAACTAATGAAACTGGCAAAATAAAATGTATATTTATAGCATAACATAGTATGTAGTGTCCGTAGCCCTATTGGCATACAAATGAAAAATGACATTTCATGAAAAGCGCAGTCCCCTCAAAGGCTGGAAAACTTTTCTATTGTAAAGAATGGAGATATAGTTTGCTATCAAAAAGAACTTCCTCAGCATAGCTATTTTGTATGAAAAGATATTCTATTTGCAAAAGATACCATAAGTAGAATAAAAAAAATTAATTTCTAAGTTCTATTGAATTTCTAAAATAATGGTTTAAATTTTGAAAATTGTGTGAAATCTTAAGGTACTGACAAGGAATAAGTAATTAGCTTGCAAAAATATAATGTTACACTATTTATTAGGAGTTTTGTAAACGTTATACTTTTATATGGTAGTGTCCGTAGCCCCCTGACCCTTATCATGGTAAAAGCTCAATATTTTGAAAAATGGAGAAAAACCAATCAAAATCCCTTTATGATCATATGTCTGATATAGCGAATAAACAGTATACGACAAAAATAAGTGATTTCAAAAACTTTTTTATTTTACAAAAAGTGAAACGAACTATCCCTATCTGATTGTGTTTTTGCCCTAAGCTATTTCTAATACTCACCATTATTCTTCTTTGACAATTTCTCACATGATCAGCCTATTCACATGATCAGACCAACATTTGTGATACCACATCATTAGGGCTAAAATAAGATAAGTAGCAAAATCTCATGTATAAGCTCATTTGAGCTGCGACATGTGATTTCAAACAATGTGGCATTTTGACAAGTGTAGACTCAGACAGGCCTGTGCAGCCTCCTTTTAAGCTTAGAAACTCCAAACGCTGTTCGGCCAGTAGCTTAACAGTCATATAATATTTAAGTGACTAGCAAAGGCTCTGATCAGTCTGCGCATATGCGCAGGCTGGTCTGAGCATTGCTGGTCACACATACCACATTGTTGGAAATCTCATGTTCAAGCTCATTTAAGTTTTCTAGAGTTGTGTAGTATGTATACAGGATCAGATAAGCAAAAAAAATTTAGCGTAAAATTGTAAATATTTTCTTACCCGTCAGTATTTACATGTTTTGGGTGCTCAAAAGAACCGTCTCATTGTCAGATGGTTCTTTTGAGTACCCACAACATATGTTTTGTTTTTTGTTAAAGGCCTGTATGTACCAGATTACACCATGTTCACAAACTCAAAAGAGCTGTGAGTTAGGCAGTTAGAATCAGCTGTCCATACAAATTATTACATTATATTACCATGGGGGCATATGTCTATTACAGGATACTAGTGTTAGAATAATGAATACTTGAGTTTTTACTACCAAATATCTAGAATAAGGATTATTGCAAGGGCATAATATTGTTGCATAATTAATAATTACTTGCCACGGAATATTTTCAATGCAAAGAAAATCATTTTGAAACTAGACCTTCCTGCAAAGTTTGAAGAAAATCGGTAAAGAAATGCCAAAGATAGAGAGTGAAAAACCAATTTATAACGTCAATCAACAGCCATAACTCTGTACTTATTTGTCGAAATTTATCCATCTGCAATACCAAGACACTACTTTTCAATATCAACTCTTATACCCAGTTTGAAGAAAATCGGTAAAAAAATGCCAAAGATAGAGAGTGAAAACAAATTTCTAACGTCAATCAAGGTCTATAACTCTGTACTTATTTGTCAAAATTTACCCATCTGCAATCTGCAATCCCAAAACACTCCTTCACAATATCGACTCTCATACCAAGTTTGAAGAAAATCAGTAAATGAATGCCAAAGATAGAGAGTGAAAACCAATTTCTAACATCAATCAAGGGCCGTAACTCTGTACTTATTTGCCCAGCAAAGAGTGAAAACGATGCACTGACAGACGGACGGACATACGTACAGAGGGCCGTACTTACAGGACGGACATTCTGAGGTTCCTATTGGTCTGTGGCCATTGCAAATTTATGGGGTTAACCTCACAAGGTTAACCCCACAAGCCCATTTTAACCCCATAACACCATACTGTACTAACCCTAACCTCACTAAACACGGCTGTACAGATTGCTAACCTCATAATGTATCATGGGCATGTAAAGACACATAGACCGACAGACAGGCAGACGGACAGACACTCAAATGCAATTTTTTGAATGGAGGATATAACATAATACCCCACACTTTTTAAAGTGGCGGGGTATAACAAACAACAGTTGTATACATATATTGTAAATTTGTATATATGGTTGCATTGGCAAACATGGTAGCCACATACCAATCATGAATGACACACATGACAGCCGGTGAGGCTCATCCTATTAATTGAAATCGCTTGATTTTTGTTTGATTTGATTCTTTACATCCCATCAACAATCTTTCAGTTAAACAGGGACGGGTCTTCCTGGGTTGAACCAGTACTAAGCTAGGATAAATGTGTCTTGCTCAAGGACCACAGCGCAGTGACACCGGTGAGACTCGAACCGGCGACCCTTTGGTCTCCAGTCAAGCACTCTACCACTGAGCCACTGCGCTCCCTTGAAATCACTGGATTGAACTGACAGGAAAGCTGAAGTGAAAGTGCTGTGCTACCATTATAAGGGTTAAGAATAAACACTACCATTAATAAAGTAAGCAAATGCTGTAACTCACCAATTTTCTTCTTTGACAAATTTCTTACAAGACCAGTCTGTTCACTTCTGACATGGCAACACACCGGGATACCCCATGATTTGGACTGCAATTGAAAAACAAACAAAAGTTATGTATTGTAAATCTGACAAACATTATAGTTGCACATGATTTCATGTGGTATCCTTATCAAAATATGAAATGTTTAGCATTTCATATTTTGATCAGGATGCGACATGAAATATGTATCTTCAATTGTTTGATGGGATAAAACCATACATGCCATAATCTGTGGACAGAAATCTGCGAGATAAACCAAAATTTTAAGGGAGATTTGATAAAATTCTGTGAGATTTTCACAAAAATCACTTTAGAGCTCCCTCAAAATAACCAAAAAGCCTTATTTTCATGTAAGAAACTAGTGATAAACATAATAAAGTGCGATTTATGATTATTTCTTTTTAAATGTGTTTTTAGATGGTCTGAAAATTCTGTTAGATCTGAAAATCTTATGGGAATCAGCTTTCTGATGGGCCGAATTCTGTGAGATTTTATCTCACATTGTGAGGTATGGCATGTATTTAAAACAAATCTGCAGCTACCGAAATATCCAAGCATTTGGAATTTCTACAATGTGACTCCATATTCTTTTAATCTTTATGACAGCATTGATGGCTTTCTTAAATGTGTTGTATTAACCTTTATCATTCTGGATACACATATTGTCATAACTGGGTGCCATCATCAGCCCACCAGAGAAACGCCATTGAAATGGTTTTTCACTGGGGTGCCAATGCTGGCCCGCTAAGGATATTGGTATGGACCCCCTCTACCCCCTAAAAAATATGATGACTAAAGTGATGACTGAAGCAAAAAAACGTCTAAATTTTCAACCCCTTCCCCCTCACCCCCACCAACCACACACAACTTTCTGGATCTGTGCCTGAAACCTGTGCAAAATGGATAAATTTTGACTATTTGAGTTTAACAAGCTTTGACTTTTGTAAATCATTGATTGCTGCTTGTTCTCAGGATAGTCACAATTATTGTTCGCCACATATTCGCTGCATATTTAATTTACATATTTAAATGCATGTTTGTCGCATATTCGCAGAATATTTGCGGGATATTCGATGCATATTTAATTTGCTGTCTAGAATCATGTTCGCCACATATTCGCTGAATATTCGCAGGCTGTTAACTCAAAGTATTCACGGCAGACCTAATTTGCATGTGAAAAGTGAACATCTCGCGAACATTCCGCGAATACTGGTCAGCCATATAAGGTTGTGTTTACCCAACAATTGCAGAGTATTTGCTAGCTGTTCGCAAAAATTCTTCGCGGCAGTGCATTTTTTTCCGTAAGGGTTTCTAAAGCTGGTCCACAATGTATCCTTATTCTGTGTGTATAAGTTTATTAACTCTTTTCTTGCTAGCACTAGCAGCTACTTTTGTCATCTGCTAATAAACTTTCGCAAACAGCTCAGACCCAGATTAGGACCTATATTCTGTTGTTTTTAGCGCTCAAATTTTCTAAATTTTAGCTCTTTCCTTGTTATTGGTGGCTTTTTGTTATCTGCTGTCAGCCTTTGCAAATAGTTTGGACCCAGATCAGGACTGAAAAAATGTCTGTCCTGATCTAAATCCAAACTGTTTGACACTGTGACAGTGTTCCTGAAAGAATTTTGGGGAAAAAGTTAATTTTGAAAAGTCAGAAGATGACAACAAAAGCATGAAAATTACCCAGTATACAAAGACTTAATGTGAATATATATAACTCACCAGAGATTATTCAACCACTCATAGACTTCTTCCATTGGCCTTTTCATTCAAAATGGTCAATCTTACCAGCAATGGCATGCATCTCCCTGCATCCTAGGGTTTGTATCTGAAATAGGAATGTAAATCTAATGAGCCACACAAAGAGGAACAAACAAAAAACAAAAGTGCAGATCAGCCTATGCACAGCCAAGCCTGATCAGCATTTTTGTTTTGCTTGTTTGTTTTGGTGATTAATTAGGTCCCAGTCAATCTTTTTTATGTATGTAACTATTGTAAGCAGTCTGATAAAGTGTCTTGCTCAAGAGTAGTTCTGGGACCATAAACTTATTTGTAAGTTTCATAATGGACAAACAAGGTTATGGTTTTTGTGTACAATAGAGGCAAAATTAGTGATTTGTTTATACTACAGTTTGTTTACTTTGCAAGTTGTAAGCATTTATTTTATTTTCATCAGTTCAACATATTCTATAAGCTAGGGCCACATTCTGTACATATAAATAAAATTAAGTGCATCAGCAAAATGAACTATAAAGATATACAAAGCAGAATAATCAATGTTTTCTAAAAAAATTATCTATCCATTTTGTCTCTCAAAGGTCAAAGTATGTCTCCCTGCCCAGTATGTATAACTAAAAGATATTATTTTGAACATGGAACCAGTGCCAACTCAGCAGATTTTATCATGTGACCAAAACAGCCAATGGTCACTGCATGCTTTTTTCATGGAGGACTCAGCCATTCATAACACTGTGATGTCATTGTGTTGAGCATATGTGTTTTGGAGACATTTTTTGTAAAGGCAGTGGCTAGAGGTACGGATCCGTACCCCTTGTATATTCTACCATGTCAGGCTACAGGTACAGACATTAACCCTGATGAGAAGTTATCATGATTATAAGTGTTCGAATATACCTTGTTGTTGTGTTATGAAATACAAATCCAGCAAGTCGCCATTTGCAATGCGGGATAACTCTGTATAGTAAATATAAAAACGGAACACGAATTGGGAAATGGGACAAGTGGTGAGGGATTTATGTTGTGTTATTATTATTATTATCCTATAAAAGGAAAATTAACTGCGAAAGGAAATTTTTTTTTTCGTGAAATGATACGACCTGTCAGGGTCCCTGGAAACACCCCCAAACCACCCCCAAACCACCTCCAAAACCACCTCTAAATCATCCCAAACCACTTTCTTAACACCCAGAATATGTTTTTGTGATAGTATCAATAATTGAAGAAGAAATTAAAAAACATTTTTATTACGTTGACCTGCCATGCTAGCCCCAAACCACCCCAAACCACCGCAAACCACATCTGAACCACCCCAACATCTAGAATTTGCATCTGTGATACTATCAATAACTTCAGAACAAATGTAAAAGCGTTTTTTATTACGTCGACCTGCCATGTTAGCCCATGGATGAGCTGGAAGAATAGATTTTTCAGGAAGAAGAGTGTTGAACATTATCGACCATATTGATTTTTTTTATTATTCTATTTTCTTTTAATGTAATTGTACAGACTGACGAACGGACAGACGAAGGGGTGGTGTGCAAAATTGTATTTTCTATCACTGTTAATGTAAGGTTTTGGTGCTCAAAAGAACCGTCTCATCTTGAAGACTCTTTTGAGCACCAAAAATGTTTATCTGAAAATATAATAGTTGATTTACGCATTATATCAAAACTAACATCAAAACTAAACATAAAAAAGCGGGACAGGGTCTGCCCGCCAGTGAAATGCCATTTAAATGGCGTTTTGCTAGCGGACCGATATTGGTCCGACACTTTGTGCTGGCTGGGTTTATTTGTTAGGACCTTTAGACGTAAGGATAAACTTAATATTTTTTAGATCCTTAAGGTACTTATGTTACTTCTAAGCACGAAAACAAATAATAAAATTGTACGGACTGACGAACAGACAGACGGACGAGTGGCGTGTAAAATTGTATTTTCTATCACTTTTAACGTAAGTTTTTGGTGCTCAAAGGAACCGTCTCATTGTGAAGACTCTTTTGTGCACCAAAAATGTTTATCTGAAAATATAATAGTTGATCTATTTATTTATTCATGTATTTATTTATCTTTATCTACGCATTGTATCAAAACTAACATCAAAACTAAACATAAAAAAGCGGGCCAGGGTCGGCCTGCCAGTGAAATGCCATTTGAATGGCATTTTGTGGGCGGACCGATGTGGGTCTGACATAGTGTGCTGGTTGGGTTTACTTGTCATGACCTGCAAAACGAAAAGATAGATGGATAGATAGATAGATAGATAGATAGATAGATAGATAGATAGATAGATAGATAGATAGATAGATAGATAGATAGATAGATAGATAGATAGATAGATAGATAGATAGATAGATAGATAGATAGATAGATAGATAGATAGATAGATAGATAGATAGATAGATAGATAGATAGATAGATAGATAGATAGATAGATAGATAGATAGATAGATAGATAGAAAGATAGATAGATAGATAGATAGATAGATAGATAGATAGATAGATAGATAGATATAGATAGATAGATAGATAGATAGATAGATAGATAGATAGATTACCTCTGTTCTCTCATTCCTGTACTCCTGGATTTAAAGTCCTTGCTACCGCGTATACAATGATATGATACCTCATAATACTTCAGATGTTCATGGCATCCGTGGCTGTGCCTTTTCAATGGTTCGCGAACTGTGCCTAAAGAATTGAACATTTTCTTCCTTCTGATACTGCTGGATGGAATTTCTAATGAGGAAAAGTGCTCAAACTTTTTCCCTATGTTCAGCATTTGAGCCATTCTGACAAAGTGAGACTGAACACAATTTTCTTGGAGTTTTATAAATGAGCAGCGAGAATTAGGCGGTTACATCAAATAGTTATTATTATAGGTATAATTATAGGTCTAGATACTGTTTGTATGGATTAGGCTAATTAAGGATGTTCTTAAGTTCGTCTAATGTCTTTGAGGTTGGACATTAAAACATTCAGCCAATCATTGTAATTTGTTCTTTAAAGTTTAAAGATGTCTTTGTGGGTGCGTTATGCCTACCAATTAATCACAGAATGTTGTTCGCACCCTCGCTAATGACACAAACCGAAAGTGAAAACAGCAAAACAAATCATGACTAACAAGTTTTAATTTGATTTAATAATAATAATAATAATAATAATAATAATAATAATAATAATAATAATAATAATAATAATAATAATAACACAACATAAATCCCGCGCTACTTGTCCCAATTCTGAATTTGTGTTTCGTTTTTATATTTACTATACAGAGTTATCCCACATTGCAAATGGCGACTTACTGGATTTGTATTTCATAACACAACAACAAGGTATTTTCTAACACTTATCATCATGATACTTTAGAATTTCTCATCAGGGTTATATGTCTGTACCTGTAGGACCACACCTGTAGCCTGACATGGTAAAATATACTAGGGGTACAGGTCCATACCCCTAGCCTCTGAGACTAGGGGTACAGATCTGTATCCCTAGCCTTCCAGGCTAGGGGTACGGATCCGTACCTCTAGCCACTGCCTTTTGTAAACAAATCATTATTTGCTTCCACAAAAGTGGATTTTCAATATTTTGGACATATTATTGTGGGAGCATCAACTCAAGGCCGTCGTCGCCGGTCCGGCAGGACGGTGAGCGCCGGACCACTTTTTTGGCTGAGTATGCTTTCCGCCATGTCCTTTTTTCTGGTTTCGGCTCATTTTACTTTTTCAATCTGCCAAAATTTATTGAGGCAATTATCAATAACACTTGTTGCGCGTGTCATCAATAGACCGAAATAGCCAAGGTGTGAAAGCATTGGAAATTTATAATGACACCTTATTAATTTCATAATCTGATGGTCTTATAGTCATGCAGTGGACGTTATCATTCTTATGGACCGTGTCGAGAGAAAACCTTACGTAGCTGCCATCGAACATCAAAGGCGCGGACCAGCCTACACATCCGCGCAGTCTGATCAGTGCCTTTATTGTTCGCTCCCAATAAAGTATAATTGATAAACTTGCTACATTCAGCATTCTACTGAAATAATCTCTGTTACTGAGTAGGTTGGTTTGAGCCTTGCATGGTCGGAAACCCTGAAGACAGGTCTTCTCGTTGAGGTCCAGATAATTTCTGTGATCCAGTTTCATTCCCTCAAATTGACATATTGTTTTTTTTTCTTCTTATAGCGACAAAGTATATTTCAAACGTTTTGACTTTACATATATATGTGCATCGTGAGCCTGTGTTATTACAATGCATTCCGTTACAGATATACGAGTCCCGCCTGTTGTTCCAATTCAGCCCAAGACTTTTCGGTTCCCCCAACATCCACTCGACTTTAAGAATCCTGAGTAAAGAAGTATTTAAACGTCGTGGTTCGACAGTTGTTACGATGAAGCGAAAGATCTCATGTTATGCCTACCGAAGTCAAAACCTAGATGAAGCCTGCATCCTTAATGGGTGTTCTAATTGAAAAGACGCTAGACTAAGTGTATACATATCTTTTTGAAAACATGACTCTTTGAAGTACCACTTAGGGTCAGTGCTAAAAGTACTTTGCTTAAACCTGCGGGGACATAGATGAAATAATGTCAAAGAAACATGCTGAATGATTAAAAGTAAAAAAAAACATGTGACTGTCTGAAAACAATTTTATCCAGCATTCGGTTTCTCACGCGACAAGAAATATCTATGTGACCAAAACGACTAAAATCTGGTCCCAAACGCATAAAACCCCATTAAACACGCACACAGAAGCGCTCAAAATTCAAGAGTTTTCTCGGGGGAGGCCCCCCAAACCCCCCTAACAAGAGGGGGAATAATCCCCCCCTCGTACTTTCCCCCCTCTCGTGCCTTCAGCACTCGATGGCTTCCTCCACCGGACCACTTTTAAATATGTGGCGACGGGCCTGCAACTAGAGGTAAGGGACTTACTATTACAATAGTTTTTACACTAGACAAATTGGTCTTTTTATAAGATTTCGAGTCAAATGTTAGAGTGTTCCTATTTGAACAAAATGTGACCCAAAATATTAGGCCTAAGAATGGGACATAACAAAAATCCATTCTTAGGCCTAATCTTAGGTCTTGCTCAAGAGCACAGTGGATCTGACGATTCCCTTTACCTAGTTAAGCAAATACCGAGTAATGGTCCCAGAGCTAGGTTTCACGGGGCTTCATTTGAATTAGTAAAATCAACAAAATTGGCCATACCGGGCCGCGTAGCGCAGTCGGTAACATGTCTGGCAACAGATGCGAGTCTGACTGCAAATCCTGGGGTCGCGAGTTCGATCCCGGCCCGGTCCCATACTTTCGTGGAGATTGATCATGAAATAATTTCTACGGTCATTCTCCTCCCTTCCGCTGAATCATTCAAGAAGGGTTGTTGTCAGTTACAAGCGAAAGTATGTGCACGAAGTACTGGTTAACTGCTTGTTCAAGCTTGCCCAGGAAAAAAGTGTGGTTAGGTCAACTGACCGTCCCGCAATGACCATAGCTGTTGACTTGGGACGTAAAGCAGCAAAACATACAAACAAACAAACATATCTGTGCGTCAGAAACAAAAGGATAATTCAGCAAGCTCGAGTAGTCTTTCGATAAAGGAGGGGCAACTCAGGGAACTAGACAAAGTATATATATATGCAACTGCAGTAGCCGCACGTTTTTTTTGGCGGTACGATGGATCAACACCACCAAGTCTGACCAATCTTCTCGAAACCATAAACTGCATAAGCCTTTACCTACGAACCTCAGATGTGCAGTGTACAAACAACGAAGACTCTGGCGAGACTGCAGCTAAGTGCAGGCTCGTCTGAACCTAAACTGCTCGTACATGCAATAAGTAGCAGTGTGAGCAGGCCTATGCTGCTTCGGGCGACAGTCTTAGCCGACTAACAGGTTCAAATCCTTTAGGCCTATTTGGAGGGAGCATGTATGATTAATCCTTGGCGACTTAAGTCGCCTGCTGATAACCTTTGCAAACAGTTTGGACCAAGATCAGGACCGAGAACGTCGGTACTGATCTGGATCTATCTTTGATTGTGTTCCTGAAAGACGCATGTTGAAAGTTAATTTTGAAAAGTCAGCAGACGACAACAAAAGCATGAAAAATAACCCAACAAGCAAAGAGACTTTAGGATTAGTTTTGTTATCCGCGCCACACTTCTCTACAGCCGCAAATATCTCCAGTGACAAAACTGCTCCATGCTTCTGTCTGGTCATTTTCTGTCACAACTTGTGAACATTAGTACCTAAATGTATGGTCATCAGATAAAATTATATTAATAAAAGACTTACGTTTCCCAAAAAATCATCACATATTCCATATCGCAAAAATGGCTGCCAAGATTCGCGCACAACTTCAAAAACATCTCACAAAATGCATGTGTGGCGGGTAAAATGAGCAAAAGATCAATAGCCAATCAGACCTCGAGTGCCCGACCAGCTGACCAAAGATTTGCCCAAGCAGAAATGAGCAAATGCTTTCAACAGTGAGACCAAAACTCAGGTCCCATGAAAACAGGCCCTCGCCATTGATTAGCGTGGTATTTCCCAGCCAGCATCCCATATCGAGCCACTATCGGCCTGCAAGCGAAACGCCATCGAATGGCGTTTTGCTGGCGGGCCGATTAGTGGTCCGATTTTACGTGTTCACTGGGGTTTTTTTTATATGACATCGTAGACAAATGCGTTGCGAAACAGCTGCGTGAGCCCCTTTATTTGCGACCTGGTAAGGTGTGAACCTGAGGGGGGTGGGTTTACTCTGATATTTCCATATAGGCTACATGTATACTTAGGCTCGAACCGTTTTCGAGGGCTCAAAATTTTAAATATATTTTTTATGGTGAGGGGGGGGGGGGTCAGAAAAATGATATGGCGGGGTATGAAGATTTTGTCTATATTTTGGGGAGGGGGAAAAACAAAATTAGACTCGTTTTGGGGGGTCATTTCTATGCAATTTTGGCTCCTGTCTTAAGTTCAATGTACAAAATACAGAATGGGGATAGTTTGGGGGTTGCTAAAATTTCATTTTTATTTAACTATTTATTTTTAAATTGAAAATTCGACAAGTTCGATATGTTAATTCTTAAACCCTGCACGGATGGGAGTACGGGCTTCTCCCGCCCCTGGAGAATTACAAAGGGATTAGAAGTCCGATTCGAAGGCACTAGCCTACTCCCGTTCTATTGCAAAAAGCAAGCGAGTATAATCAGGAAATACCACGATCAGACACTGAATACCATCCCACGGCACCATGAGGGAGAGCCACAGAACATTTACATTAGCAAGACATCTGCAAGACAATAAAAGCAAAGCAACCAGCTCTGATGATTGCAAAACTAGAATGGACACAAAAACAAAGACATAACCACCACAAACAATGGGAAGTACATTATTACAATAGATCAGCAACAACAGAACCGCCGTCTTAGAACGGACAGCAGCCTAAGCCACCGGGGGCTTAAAGGCATTTTACTGGTATCAAAGCACAAAACATGTTTAGCTCGCATGGAGGTTTCCTAACTATTGCAATTTTTTGTATCATCATGGAGAAGCAATCAAATCAAATTAACATACTATGGGAAACAAAAAAGCCTCACGACTCACAGATAGTCAGAGTTACAGAAAACCAAGTTGAGTCATGGTGGGCCCTGCTACAGATAAGGACCAGGCCGCGACTAACCAGACGATTAAAGCTTTACGTTATGTTTTGTTGTGCACTACTTGGTGTCCTTTCTAATTCTGCAATCATCTTGAAGAAGAAGAGAGAGATGTTTGCTTTTCTTTTCTGATTTGTCTTGTGGATGTCTTGTTACTGTGAATGTTCTGTGGCTCTTCGTCATGATGCTGTGGGTTCAGTGGTCTGCAGTGTATGATTGTGGTATTTCCCAATCTTTTAAGCCAGATTATCAATCCGACTCGACCCGGACCAGCCGTAGAAAGTTTTGCTAAGGGAACAATGGGTTCTGCTCCGCCTACGCTAAACAGTTATACGCGTCATTTTAAACGTTAGTACCGAAACATGTAAAGGGGGCGATTTTAATTTTGTATTTTTTTTGATGGAGATGTTCATCGCTTCTCTTCCTATGGTGTAATCATTTTACAACATATTCGTTTTGCAAGAGTATATTCATAAGTTGATGACTTCAACAACAGAAACCAGTTTTTGACTTCTAAGTTATAGTCAGGACCCTTAGGGACAAAAAATAGGTCCCGTGCAAATTGTGTGCCGATTTATGGTGACCTATATCAAAATCTTTAATGGGGTCACCTTTAATTTGAAGGTGGTCACCCATCTCAAATCCGCGTCTGAGGCTAGTTATGACGTCATCAATATGGCGACCATAAATAGAAATTGTTCATTAAAGCTATAGTTTGTATTGGTAAAGTCGTATTAAACCAACACGAATTATTTCTTTAACACAATATCATGTCTAATGAACAACATAAGCAGAAGTTCTACGAGAACAGACCAATTATGTGGTTTGGTTATCATAAATACACACACCTTTTCTGGTCTACAGATAAGCTGGGTATTTATCTACGGAAGCGTATATGCGCCACCACTTGCTACTTAAATCCGTCAGAAAAAGACTGTTTTCTGGCGAAAATGTCAGAAATAAGTGGATTTGATGCGATACTATTTAGAATATTCAAACATATTGCGTTTAGATAGTAATTTTTATTTCAATGGTCATTCTTTTGTCGACAAACGGATTAAAGAAACAGCATGCTAGTCTTATTTTCTTGTCTGGTAAATAATTATCTCAATTAACCAAAAAAGTATGTAGCTCCTCGCAAAAAAGATATTGCTATAAAGGAGTTGTAGCAATACTTTTTGCAATTAGCCTAAAACTATTGATTTTCGTTAAATCATTTTGCATCTTGACAGTTTTACTTCCTGCAATAAGAATAAATAAGAAGCGAGCTGTAAAAATCTTTAGCTGAGCAAGTTGAGTATGTTGTTTTGATAAATTTATATCTGGCACTTCGAGATTTTTTTAAACTTTTGACGAAATTAATGCCATTTATCAAAGAACTATACATAATTATGACGCGATCACAAAGTATTTTATTTTTGATAACATAATTATCGTGTGTTGTTTTTAAATAAGTTTCGTGCCAAGTAAATAATTAGCAGTGCTAATAATTTTAAAGGCTTGCTTCTATTTATATCATTTTTGCCAATAAATATATTGGCATTATAACGAAGAAAACGCAGGTGATAGTTGTTTTCACATTTTCTCTCTTAAATATTGTGAAATAAGACGAAAGAAGACGATTTTTTAAATGTTATGTTGATGCGATCAAGCAATTGTAGAAATTATATTTCTGATTTAGATCTGATCAAGCAATTGTTGAAATTATTTCTTTTAAATAATAAAAGTACATGAAAGTAGGTAAGGGTGCAAAGATAAGGAATCGATACAATCAACTTGCACACCTGACCCAGGATACCAATTAAAAAGTGATAAACTCACAGTTAGACACCACAAACGAGAGCCAAGAGGTCAGCCCTTTCCCAGCAGGTGACAACAAGGCACATATAAACAGACGCGCACAAACGCATAACAAACACAAGACAAAAAAACAACATAAAAGATCCACAAAAGAAGTACCACCCTGGAACGGTCAGTAAAATATTTTACTGGAGGGTTCAAACTGGCCCCATGGCGCCAACCTTACCCGAAATTCAGATGTGGATCAATACACATAGATATTTGGTTTGCATGAAAGACCCCTAACTTATCAATGCATCATTTCCCAGAATATATAAATCAAGAATTAACATGGAGATAAAGCAAAGATAAGGACTCAACAGTAAATAAAACTGTATACCGGAGCCAAGAAAGCTAACAGGTAAACCCCGATGGGCCCGACAAACAGCCAAAGCATAAGGCCCCTACCATGTCATCAATAGGTCAGTCTTTAAGTCGGAACCGTCAAAGAGTCTGAAGTCTGACCCACTGGCGTGCATTTAAAGAGGAAATCAAAGTTGCCAACCGTGATTGGGTTGACCACCAAGCATTCAGTCTGTTGAAATTCTTTCAAAGACCTTGCAGAGTTGTTCCTTCAATTCTCATATATTCCTTTCTGCGTACATTAGTGTTAGCATAAACAGCGGACCAGGTCTGGGCAACAAAGGGGCAGTGTCGAGTTTAATAGGTCTGCCTTGTTTGCGATCAGTCTGAGATTTAGGGAAAGTTATACTTGCGTTATACGAAATGTCATAACACTCCTGGGCCTTCATCTAAAATACTTCTATATATTATAAGATAGGAATTATACTGCACTGTTATGAACCCGCTAACTTCTTCAAAAAGTAAGTGACTATGACCAGTAAAAGACAATTTACACACTACAGACATGTACACTAACAATCGCATACACTTAAGAAGAAAGGTAAAGTAAAGCCAAACAAGAGGATTGCAATACTAGAACGGACACTTAATACTACACAACAAAAAAGGACCACCATCAAGAACCTCACAAACAATGACCCTCCAAATAAACAATGAGTTAACAACAACAGAGCCAATGCCTTAGAATGGGCAGCAGCTGACGCCGCAGATTTGTCTACTATGGATGCATTCTTGGTACCATAATCGTCAATTATGTTAAATTAGGCGAAGACAACATTTAAAACTGTGATGATTCACTGAAAATTGTTAGATATTTTAGCCATATGGATCTGAAACTGAGGACTAAGAGAGAACAAAATATTCTGAACTTAGAAAAAGTAAAGAATAGGGGATATTGTTTGCTTTATAACCGTTAACAAGATATACTTGTGAAATATAAGAGTCAACCCCTGGTCGAAATATTGTTGTCTGAGAAACACATGATTTAAATAGACCAAAATAGGTTTTTACCAGATCTTTCATAAACCTTTTCACAGTACTTGTAAACATGTTTTTTAACAGTTGTGAGACATGAAGTTAACAATTCAGAAAGATTTGTTGTCGTACAAGAACTAGAATCAGCAATTAATCTTGCTTTACAGGGATATTGATGGAGTTTAGGTAACCAGTACAACGTAGGAACTTTGTGTTGGTTTTCTTTAGCTTTGACACCGAAATGCAGGGCTGTATGACAACCACGTCCATCAACAATCGCCCTCTCACTCAAAGAAGGCTGCAGTTTATAGACATTAGTGTCACGCTTAAAAGTATCAATATAATACAATTGGCAAACAACTACAACATTTTTAGCAGCTTTATCTGCAGGAACCAGACATATTTAAGCAAAAAATCATCCCTATGTTATTAGAGCTTAGTCAGAAATAATGAGTTTAAAAAGTGACCAATTATAAATCATGTTAGGTGTACAGTTGTAATATGGGGTACCATGGCATAAAATACATTTCGTCTACTATCCTGAATTCCTGATACATAACAAAGCCATTTATAGTATCAACTAACGTATAAATGATATCGTTATTTCATTAAACAGTTTGCGTCCTTTACATGATAAACCAATAATTGTAGAAATGTTAATAACAGAGCACCCTAAGGTGTGGTAGTGATATCATATATGACGTCATAAATTAAAAATAGAATTGCATAAAAACTCAGATGCACCATAAATATAAAAGTCATACCAAAGGTAATTAACCAGCGTAATATCTTCACATTCCAAAATTGGGCAGACACCCATGTTCATTTCCCATACATTGTCAGGGCCCCTTTGTGCTTTACATGTTCATTTATTATATAATTAATTTAAAGTTTATGTTGTAATTCACATGTATTGCACTTAGATATCTATGTACATAAATAAATATTAATGTTAACTCAGAAGTATTTATTCAATGACTACCATCATCGTTTCCAGCGAAAGAAGTCTTATGAAAACCAATTGGTTCAGTTCGTGCTCATTATACTCAGCAGACTGTATGGGGCTGTGGATCATGGCCATAAACAAACAGACTGTATCATCATGTATTTGGGATCACAGATGTTCCATAAAGAAGGCATTTGTTACACGCATAATTAATCATATATTAGGTTTCACAACGGTTAAATCAGGATGGATTTTATCATGTCCAGCCAACTTTCTATATGATAACGTTCAATTTCAGCAGGTTTATACAGATACGCATATGCTCTGTTTTATTGGCCAGCTTGTCTAATTATCAAAAAGCAATTTTGGGAGAGGCTGCCGTTTTCGTTTGTCTTAAGAGCAGATACAGGATTTCGCTATGCAAGGCATGATGCTTAACCCAGCCAACGCCTCAACGCCACCACATTTCAGTCGTTTATCGATAATGGAGTGACCTTTCCAAACATTCCATCAAATAGATTGGAATGTACGGCGGTGAGATTCACCCAGTATTGAGTAAACTTGGGCTTTCAGTCAATCTAGACCTTCGTCACAAGTGCTAGTTGAATGTGCACATGAAAACAATTAATGAATGGGGCAATTTCAATTCATGAGATTCTTTCATATCATTTAATTGCGCTTACAAAATTGGTACAGCCTTGAAACAGGTTTATATTCTGTGGACGGCAGCATATCAAAATTGATCACTGGGTGTTGGATTTGCCACCCACCTCCCAATGTAGTAAATCCACAGCTTTTATACCTCTTGCACAGGAGTGGGTTTTGCTGGATGGCAAGTACATTTCATGGGGTGATCATACATTGGTATTAATTTATGTCAAGTTCTCATTTGTTTACATTTGATAAGATCAATTATTTCATTGTGTACCCTCCCTGTTCGCACGTCTCTGTAATGTTTAAAACAAGCTTTAGTTAGTATAGAGGAGACAATGATATTATGATATTAACAGCTACACCATCAGAATATCGCTCTAGAATCCCTTGTCATTTATTCAAATCATAAGGCTACACCAATAGAATATAGTTCTTAAGTCCTTTGTAATTTATGCAAATCATGAGGCAAAATCGTAAAATGACATAAAACTAAAGGTAAGATCACTTACCTGTTCAAGGGAGAGATCAGTTTCCAATTGTCTGTATCTAGTGGGATCATCTGCCAAACAAGGTGAAATCACTCGCCTTTTATCGTTAAGAAATAATCTAGGAGCGCGATCATTCGCCTTCTGCATTAATATTCCATTAAGGGTTGGGGTCATCCTACCCTAAGCAAAAGGTATTATCACTTTCATGTTCCATGGTGTGATTACCTTTCTATTGGCTACCTCTGGTGGGATCACCTGTCAATTGGGTGAGCTCAATCACCTTATGCCTTGAATAAATCAGGTAATTTTCATGCCCTATTCTATGGAACGCCAAAAATGTCAGATGATGTGTAAACTTTATTATATGATGTGTCAACTTTATTATATGATGTGTCAACTTTATTATATGATGTGTCAACTTTATTATATGATGTGTCACATGATGTGTCAACTTTATTATATTATACGGAGAAGAGTTCGTCGATTTGCATAGTATTATTAAATTGGATTAGTGATTTCCTTTGTTCAAAATTACTTAAATAATACAGGAATTTCCAAACATTAGCCATAAATATAATAAACCCATTAGATATAATATGTATAATTTTAATAAAATCATTACCAATACCAATCTGAATATTGATTCCAATACTACCGAAAAGCATGTAATAAAATACTGCCAAAAAGCATATGATTGTTTCAACTCTTTAAACTACTAACACCATATATACCAAGCGACCTTTTGGTGGAACATAGGCAAACAGTCTATACCCAGATCAAACGACGCAGAAAGGAGCATCAGATCAGGGTGTTTATGACTGTTCCAAGGCGGTACTTCTTATGTTGACCATTTGTGTTTTTTTGTGTGGGTCTTGTGTTTCTCATGCTTTCGCCCCTGTTCATTGCTGCCTTGTGGTCACCTGCTGGGAAAGGGCTGACCTTTTGGCTCTTGTTGGTGGTGTTTATTATATTTTTGTTACTTTCCCGTGTGGTGTCCTGGATCAGGTGTGGTACATGATTGTGTCGTTTCCTGATCTTTGCCGTCTTTCTTACTTTTAACTATTTGCTTACAGAATATTCTATTAGATATTGAATAAAGATGAAAATACCATCCAACAACTATTGTAATGGGAATGGGCTGGTTCAATTGATAAGGATAGAAAAATACATTCTGCATAAATGGGTTAACTCATAGTTTGATTTAAGATATACTTATTGGTCTAATTAAAAGGACTTTCCATATGAGAAGTGACAAAAACTAAAGAAACATCACACGCAAAAGAGGTCAGCCCCTTTTCAGACATGAAACACAAATAGCAAAAAAGGATACACAAAAGAAGCACCGCATTAGAATGGTCAGTAAAAAGTAACTGGTGAGCCCAAACATGTTTGACGGCGCCAACTGCATCCTTATGTTTGATGTGGATCAAGGAAAATAACGTTTAGTTCGAGTGAAAAATCCCTAATTTATCAATTTATCATCTCCGAGTAAATATAAATCAAGACTAAAAAAGGAGATGAAACGAAGATAAGAACTCAACAGTATATACAACTTAATACTGAAGTAAAATCATTCCAAACTTTAAATCCAGGTGGGCTCTACCACAGACAAAACATCAGGCCCTAACTCTCTCATCCTTAGATAAATCTTTAAATCAAAACCATCATAGTATCATGGGTCTGACCCTCCAGCATTAAAATTAATGAGGAAAGCAAAGTTGCCAACGGTGATTGTGTTGACCACCTAGTATGCAGTCGGATGCTCGTACATTAGTTTTATAACAAATCTTATAATGAAAAAACATTTTAATAAACTGCATCAAAAATTGTTAGACCAAACAATTTCCATTCATTTATACACTTAGCTTCCATAACACTCTGGTTCTGAAGAGAGATTTTAGTCCAATATTGAATTTGAATACCAATTCATAGCACCGGCGGTAAAAGATTTAAAAAGTTTACGAGACATATAACCTTGTTTTAGAAGTTTCTAAGTTAAAAGTAAAATTGCGAGTGTTGAAATCAGTAACAAAGCTAGCTCTAGCAAATCGGATGAGTTGAGAAATATAACCTACATAGGATGTCAAGCTAGGAACATCACCTTTAAAAAAATGGGAGACTGACAATTTCAAAATCATTATCGTCACGCCTATCCTAAATTTTGGTAGAAACAGTATCATTAGAAATGGTCAATTGTATGTCAAAAAATGAGGCTTCAGTTTCAGTTGCATTGGCTTTATGTAGCTGATGTTCTGCAGGGTATATTTGACTTTTAATAAATTGTGAGGTAAAGTAGAGTACAGGGTAGCAATCATATGTAAACAAACTGGTCGCATTAGAATCCCTTGCTTTAAGTGTATCTAATTTTTTAAAGACTTTAAATATTTACCTATAGATGGGATGGTTGGGGCCTGATACTACGTCTGTTGTCAATCCCACTGAGGTTGAACTGTGGATTCATTTTGCTCTGGAATTCAGTTTTTATGTACTGTTGGGTCCTTTTTGTTTTTTTTCTTTTTATATCATGAGTTATATGTTCTAGGAGATAGTTCATGGATACTTTAGGGATCATTCATACAAACCAAACAGCTATGTGCCCTGAATCACATCAAAACAAAGGGAAAGGCTGAAACAGTAATTTTCTTACTGACCGTTCCGGCTAACTTCTTCGCTCTCTTAAATGGGATGTTTCTTGTGCATTTGTCTTTTTCCCTTATAATGTGCTGTGTCAAGTGTGGTACTTGATTGTATAAATGCCTGATCTTTGCGTTCTCTCTCACTTTGGTATAAATGGGGATTTTATAGTCTGGTATAGAAACAACCCACCCCCCCCAAAAAAATACCAAAAAGCATGAAATTCTATGCAAAATGTTTTTGCAGTTTTGTAAAGCAGTGGTATTATGCATTACAATTATTGGAGAGTATTGTACTCCATGTAATGGGATGGGGTTAAGTGACTCAATATAAAAAAAACAGACAGGACTGCGCGACTCACAGAAATTCAAAGACAGACAATAGTGATTTGAGAAATAAATGTTTGGACCACCAATTTTCCATTGTCTTCACAAAGAATCTCATAAAAAAGCAGGAAAGTCTAAACAATATCGTTTAGAGATGCAGCCGCAGACGGACGAATGGGATAGAAGGAGGGAGCAAACAAGGCCAAAATATCAAGCTATTTTTCGTCAGAGGATTTAAAACTTGATAAAGTGTCCTGAAAGGCATGTATACCCCTAGTTGATGTCTTTTCTGTCCCAGTCCAAATTTCCCCATGCCCACATAATCTAAAGATGTCCTATTTTAAACTTGCATGTAACCATGTATCTAAAGTAGTCAAGTGGAAGCCAGTCATGCATGATTCATGTGCCAAATATGAATATTTCCAATGTTGGTAAGATATCTACATAAGTCAGTAGAATAGAAGAGCACTTTTTAAATATGTCCAAGACTTGACCTCTAGCCCTACCCTGGGTCATAAATTACAAGGACTGATATAGCGGAGAGAAAGCCAGCCTGAAAAAGGTAAGTTGTTGAATTCAAATGATTACATACAAAAAATCTTAAGATGTCATTGACATTAAATTTGATCTCAAACCCACCCTAGGACAAGGACGAAAGGGTTTGAAGCTGCCCAGTCGAAGCTTGCCATAAAAGTGATCAAATTCCCATATATGTTTTGGGGTAAAATTAAAAGATAAAAATGAAAGGGTGTGGACATGAACCCGTGAATGCTTACTAATCAATGGTTAGTAAAAAATATGCATACGTCAGAAAAAATAAAAGAGCACTTTAAAGGTGACGTAAATGTTGACCTCCAGCCCCAGTCTATGTCATGAACCCTAACGTGTGAGGTCACACAGAGATAGTCAGTCCTCATTAGCATCTATTGTTCAAAACAAATGATTCTATAAAAGAAAAAAATTAAGATGATATAGATTTCGTCCGCTAGCTCCACCCTGGGGTATCAACCCAATGTTCTGAACCCGTGAAGTCCAAGCCAACTATGAATGGTACCAATTGTCCACGACATGAATGTTTTCTAGCAAATGGTGGGTTAGATGGCTGCGTAAGTTAGAAAAGAAACAAATCACTTTTTAAAGCCGTCCTTGATTTTTTACCTCCAGCCTCACCTTGGGGCAGGGACCCTTATATCTGGAAGCATGATTTGAATGCCAATCATACAGGGTTACTAGTGTCAAAATATGAATGCTTTCTGCTATGGGTTTACAGAGATAGGTACCACTTGAGAAACTCTTACTAAAAACTTTGTCGTACTTTTTAAAGATGTCCTATATTTTGACCTCTAGCACCAAGGGACAAGGACCCTGTAAGTCATAATGCAAATGCCAACCCTCCAGGGTAACTATGTTTCAAATATCAGTGCTTTCTGATCAGTGGTTACCGAGATACACACCACTGGAGAAACTTTAAACAAAAACGTTGTCATTGTTAAGATTGAACAAACAAACATTTCAATGCACGAACGGATGAACGGAATGACGAAAACTATATACTCCTGGGCGTAAATGTTGGAGTATAAATAGGTAATAACTATAAAAGGCTGTAAAATTAGTGAGCTTTTCATCAAATGGTGTGGCATCTGAACTGTCTCTGCTATTGGTGTAAACTTTTCACTGTTTGAAATCTACGTTCTGTTTGATTGTTCTGGTCCATAGGTAACTACAACAATGAAAGGTAGAAACGTTTAACATGAATCCGCCCATGCTTTGCTTTACTATTAGTTTATATTTAGAATATTGCTTGTACAAATATTTGAAATATTGTATCATGGGAAACTTATCCATTTCCACAATTTTTATTGTTCTGTCAATGGTATATTATCAAGATGGACAACAGATCAATATGTATTTGTCATTCATCTTTGATAAATTGAACCTTATAGCGTCTGCGATAATGCATCTGAAAATGGTGTCTGCTGCATATATCAGATATATACAGCAGACACAAGTTTTAGATGCACTATCGCATGTAGATTCTACATGTACATGTACTAACATTACTGTCTCATGCAAGTTGTAGACGCAGTCTGATTATTTCAGCAATAAACAAGATCAGACGACATGTGTTGTTATCGGCGTTAACAGGTTAATTCATTTTGAGCAAAAAACACACAAATCTTTGAATCTCAAATGGCAATTTATCACCTGAAATTATTTGAAATCAGGACAACTCTACTCATGAGAATTTGTACTTAGCGTATATCTGTGAGAAGCACAGGGTCGGATGAATACGCTAAAAAGTGCAGGCTAGCCACAGCAAATATATTATCGTTTTTTTTTGGCAGGGGATCAATGAAAAAAGAGTGTAACTTTACATCCAAATGGTGGCAGCTGAACTGCCACTGCTACAGTAGTAGCAAACTTGTTGCAGAGAAGTAAATGAAAGTACAGACTAATATAATGTCATGGGGTTGGGGATGGCAATATTCCTTAAAGCCATATCAGTGGTTCATCTATGGAAGTTTGTATGGACTTTCACGTAAGGTGTAATAAGATAGGGCTCAAACATGATTTTCTATGCATTAACATCTGGTGGGCCCCAAAAGTGGCGCTGAAACATGAGAGTGTAAAGAAGGGTTTTCAGAGCCCCAAGAGGCATATTAGATGTTTATGTAGCAGTAAAGCATGTTCTATTGCTGTTATCAGATTATTGCATAAAGAAATGTTTGATTGAAAATCTTGAACAAAAATGCGTTTTGAACATTTCAGTTTTTGTATTACCTGTCTTAGCGCACAAACGCATGAGAAATGCACAAACGCTTGAGAAATGGGTAGCTTTTAATAACGCCAAATCTAGAGCAAAATTTTGTGCCCTTCTGACAACACTGAATTATGTTCACCTCTATGCACTTTATTTTTGATAACATCGTTTTGAAACGGCCCCGAAACTGTACCTGAAAACAAAAATTCTAAAAAGAACCAAAATGTGATTTGACTTGTTGATACATCAGTTTGTGCCAGTTAAGACGCTATTACTTTTTATATCATGCAACACAGCTTTTTATTCCATGATATTTATTTACTCATAGTATTGAATGATTCAACTCCAAACTATGCAAAAAGGAACAATATAAAACATGTGTAGTGTAAAATTTGATTTACTCTGCAATTACACTGTCTTAGCCATACCGTGACTCTCTTAGCCAGACCGTGACTATATCAAAGTCTAAGCTGTGATATTGTCTAAAGGAGACAGTGACATCAAAACTCAGATCGCTGTCCAAACCGTCACAATTCCGTGCAAAATGCAGCAATTAAATTGGTGTTGCCTTTTCAGTTCGAAACAATATACAACTAAGAAATTCGTAGTAGGAAATACGCCTGACAGTTTTCAAACAATTAAATCATATTTTTTACATTTCTAACCGATAAGATGTTAAGTAAGTTCACGGTCTCCCTCTGTTATCCGAATTAGTTCATGACGACCTGTTGGTCAACATTTGAAAATCGTTGTGACAGAGTTGGGCACTGGTGCCCACACCGATTTTTGGATTTCACTTATCCATCACGAACTTCACTTATAACTATGACGAAACGTTTATGACAACATCACAGACTTAAATGGAAAAAATGCCAGGACGCTCAAAAGGTCAAAATAATCATGGTAGCGCATTTGGTTTTATCCCTTATCGTCGATATCGTTATAAAAGTGATAGCGGACAGCTAGCAAATCGCATTCCAAGCTATTTACTCAGCAATTACGATATCATTTTGTTTTATTGGCAGCAACTGTGTCAAGGCGTATGCATAGGTTGGATTTAGAAAATAAGAATACTTTTAAAAATCTGGAGGCATGTTTCTATTGATTCATAAAAGAATTGAATTGAATATCTAGTGCGTATCTGTTGTATACCTTGAAAATATTAACCTGATCCTGGCCTTTATCATTAGCATAATTTCACAGCCGATTGAGCTTCTAATTATATCTTCGGCGTTCATCGTATAACTAATACGGAAATGCACGTGGTACTTTTTAACACAAGAGATATATATACCGCTATAATGGTCAATTGGCTATCAGCTGCCTGCGTGGCTCAGTGGGTAGAACACGTGATTATTGCACACTTATATTTTTAAGCTCTGCGTTGTTAGTTCGAATCCCGCACGCAACATTTATTATTGTAACTATTGAAAGACTATTGTTTTTATTTTTATTAAATTTTCTCCTTTTGCAATATCGTTTCTCTATTTTAATTAATTTGATCTCTTTGGTGACAACAACATTCTCATGTCGGATCCGTAACACTGTACTTCAACTATCGCCTGTCATCTCTTCAGTTTTTAAAATATGAGCTGCGACAAAAGATTTCCAACAATGCGGCATTTTGACACGAATAGGCTCTGATCAGACTGTGCCTATGCACATGATGGTCTGATCCTTTGCTTGTCGCACATACCACATTGTTGGAAATCTCATATCGTGGTTCATATATGGACCTCCTTGCTGCTCTTTAGAGAAATGCTTCGACCTGCTATAACTGGTTTATTTTGCTTTGGAGCCAAGAGCACGAATGTAGAACTATAATCGCAAACTAAATTCTAACTCCAAGCATCAAGAAGTTATCAGTCATTACATGTTCAAAGAAAGCGTGAACTTACATGTTTTGTGTTTATGTACATTTCTTTGACATGAAAACAAAGAAAAATGAAATAAAAAAAGTTTGATGGACCAGGATTCGAACCCACAATTTATGTATCTGGAGCTATTCTGACTAACCACACGACTAACTTCAATGAGTTATCATCAGATCTGATCGCAATTGTACCAAGACATTTATTTCCGTACTTGCTCGAAACATACCGATTGCACAGGATCCATCACGAAAAACTATATATACAGTGTTAATACCGTAATATTTTATTCATGCATAAAGGTCAGGATCAGGTTAATTATGTAGAGGTATAAATTCTCATAAACTAACAAAGCAAAAAAATAATGTCACTGTCTGGTTGAGACAATGTCAAGGTTTTAAACTCGGATTTGATGGAACTGTCATGGTTTAGTTAAAACTGTCTGATACTGTTTTCCGTGTAACCTTATCAAAGCAACTTTAAATGGACACTGATTGTCCATCTTTAAGCTGACAGCTTGACTAGTACTTTGTAAAAGCAGAAACATTTCTGCATTTATGCGCAGCAACTGAGTATACCTAGGAAAGGTCATAATTACTGACTTCAGACCAACTCACACACTACGAGGAAGAGACGCAGAACACAGACAGCCACAAAAGAATTAAAGTAAAACAACCAGCTACCCCCTTTTCAGATAAATACTTGCTAAAAAAACATCCACAACAGGAACCACTAGCCATATTACCCAGAGTTCGGGTTCAATTCCTAGCTTCTCCAGGATGTCAAATGAGACTTTAAGACATGGCGTATTTCAATATGACCTTTAAGCTGTTGCTGGGACATAATATGCAAATCCAAACGTAAAATAAATCATTTCATACCAAAGCTGCTGTTAAAATCGTGAATTATTTAAGTTGATCAGATATTCAGAAAAGACAACTGTGGAAACTCCATAACAAATGTCATACGCTGTAAGGTCATTAACATTGATTGAGTATTGCACTCCATGTGATGGGATGGGGGTAGGTGACTCAATATAAAAACAAACAGGAATATGCGCCACTTCACACAAATTTTAAGACATACAATAGTTTGTTTGTTTGTTTGATTTGATTCTTTACATCCCATCAAAAATCTTTCAGTTAAACAGGTACAGGTCGTCCTGGGTTGAACCAGTACTAAGCTAGGATGAATGTGTGACGCCGGTGAGGCTCGAAACCGCAACCTCTCGCACTCAAGCACTCTACCACTGAACCACTGCGCTCCCTGACAGACAACAGTGATTCGAGACAAAAATATTTGAACAACCAACTGTCCATAGTCTTCACTATGAATCTCATAAATTTGCATCAAAGTCTGTGCAACAGTTGAAAGAGATGCAGCTGTGGAGGGGCGAACCGGGTAGACAGACAGAGCACACAAAGCCAAAAAAATCATACATTTTTTGTTTTTGGCAGGGGATCAAAAAAGAAAACATCTATATACACTATAAAAATAGTATAGCTTTACATCCAATGTGGTGGCAGCTGAACTTCCACTGCTACAAGTGTGACCTTTCCACTGTTTCAAAATTTATGTTCTGTTTGTTTGTTCTGGTCCAGTGTTACAGCTGTAAAGCATGATGGTAGCTGAACTGTCACTGATACTGATGTAACCTTTTCACTGATTTCAAATATATGCTCTATGTGATTGTTCTGGTCCAGAGATAACTACAACAATGACAGCTAGAAATGTTTAACACAATGCCACCCTTGCTTTGCATTATTTTAAGGTAAATTTTAGACTCTTGTTTGTACAAACATTTATAAAAAAAAAATGCATCATGGTAAACTTATACAATTCTACAAATTTCATTGTTCCATCATTAGTTAATTACTGGTTAATGATCAAGATGGATAGATCTAATTGTCATTCAGCCTTGATTAATTAACCATTCGAGCGCCTGCAAAATGCATCTGTAATGCTGACTGCTGCATTTATCTACATGAACTAACATTACTGATTAATGCAGGTTGTAGATGAAGTCTGATAATTTCAGCCAACAACATGAGCAGACGACACTTGTTGTAATTAGTGCTTAATGGGTTGATTTATTTTTGAGACAAAACACACAAATCTTTGAATCTCAAATCCTGGCAATTCATCACCTGAAATTATTTGAAATCAGGACAACTCTACTCATGAGAATTTGGTACTTAGCATATATCTTTGAGCAGCAAAGACTCAGATGAGCCAGACCAAAAAGTGCAGGCTAGTCACAGCCAATATATCATCTGATATTTTAGGCAGGTGATCAAATACAGGAAATTACTACATACATTGTAAAGATTAGTGTAACTTTGATTCTAATGTGGTGACAGCTCAACTGCCATTGATACAGGTGTAGCGTACATGTTGCAGAGAAGTAAATGAAAGTAAAGACTGATATTTAGCCAGGGGGTAGGGATAGCAGTATTCCTTGAAGCCATATCAGTGGCTCATCTTTTGAAGTTTATATGGCATTCAACGTAAGGTATAATTAAATAGAGATTTTCTATGCATTAACATCTGTTGGGCCCAAAATGTGGTGCTGAAACCTAAAAGTGTAAAGCAAGGCTGGAGCCTATAAGATGTTAATGTAGCTGTAAAGCATGTTTCACCGCTATTATCAGATTATTGCATTAAGAAATTTTTGCTTGAAAATTTTGGACAAAAATGCATTTTGAACATTCCAGTTTTGGAATTATCTGTCTTAGCGCACAGAAGCATGAGAAATTCACAAAAAGCATGAGAAATGCATAGTTCTTAGAGTGACAGTAGATAGAGTCGTACAGTAGACAGATTCTTACACTCGGCAGTTCTAGTCCTCTGCGGCCTTTAGTATACTAATTAAAAGCCCATTAATTACACCAGCAATCAATCTCGCATTTCTGTCAATCATTTTCCATGCAGAATTGCGCGTGCTTGGCAGTGCGAGAGCTTTGCAGACGACTTTTTCGGGCCACCGAAACAGACATTGTGCTGAATCGTAAACCGTTTTTGTACATATTCAGAATCCGCAACCAATATAAAGCTTATTTAAGCACCAGATGATAAGAAAATAATCCTATTTTGTATTTCAGGTACTTACATTTTTGTCCGTTTGCTTATTTGTGTATATTTTTTATCGATCTGCTGACCTCTGGGTCGCAGCTGTCATTCCGGATATTCTAGAGTGATTATTTCCCTTTGCAATAACAACAACAACTTAGAGGGAGACCTCATTATTGTTGCCAGCTACTTTCAAGTTTCTAGCAAATAAATAACCATACAATTCAGCAGTTTAGAGTAAAATTGGTTGAATTTTATATATTTTATATTATTTCATCTCTGATATGCGGGTAAAGTCAGATAAAAAGGTGTACGAATCTGCATACTGTCATGTTCAAATTTTTCCAATTTTCCGCCAGTTAAATAATGATAGCTCCTTAGCTAACTGGAAAGGCTGAAAACGAAACTAGGTCGGCATGATAAACGAGACATGTGTATTTTCTTGGCTACGACAGGTGAAAAGGCTAGTTAAAAAGGTAAGAAAGTTATAATTAGATTACTTGCAAAACTGTACGAATCTACCTACTGTCACTCTAACAACGCCTTATCCAGAGCAAATGTTTACGTCATTCTTACATCACTTTATTATGAGCGCCTCTATGCCTGTTACTTTTTAAAACGTCATTTTTGTGATGGTCCAGAAACTGTGCATGATTATTAAAATTCGTATAAGAGTTGGCAAGTTACCCATTAGTTTTTGTGCCAGTTAAGATTTTACTTTTTATATCATGCAATACAGCTTTTAATTCAATAATATTTATTTACTCATAGTATTGAGAAATTTAACTCAAAATTATGAGAAAAGGAACAATATAAAACATATGTAGTGAAAAACTGGATTAACTCTGCAGTTAAACTGTTTTAGCCATATTGTGACTATCTTAGCCTGACCATGACTATATCAAAGTCCAATCTTTGACATTGTCTTAAAGAGACAGTGATATCAAAACTCTGATCGCTGTCCAAACCGTCACAATGCTGCGAAAATGCAGCAATTAAGTTGTTGTTGTTGTTGTTGTTGTTGTTGTTTTCATCAGAAACGATATACAACTAAAAAAAATCCAAGTGGGAAATACATCTGCCAGTATTCAAACAATAAAAGCATATATTTGACATTTATAACTGATAAAATATTAAATAAATTAAATTTTACTGTCTCCTTCTGTTATCCGAATTGCTTCATGATGACCTGTTGGTGATTGTTTTTTTAAATCTTTGTGATGGAGTTGGGCACCAGTGGTTATATTGTAGTCACTATTGTCAGTCACTGATGCTCGTACTGTGGACTCCTTATTCATTTTTTAACAGGTGATATTCATTTTTGGAACAACTTTGCCTAGGGATGTAGATGGCGATATGTTACATAGGTGTAGCACTTGATTGTATCGATTGCTGATCTTTGCCTCCTTTCTTACTTATGTTATTAAGGTCACTTAGATGACCTCGGGGCCAATTGACAAGAACACATAAAGTTAAATCCTTTCATTTTTAGATTCAGAATATTTTAAATATTAAAATATTTGGCACAATGAATGCTATTCAGATTACCAATAAATGACCTTGCGGTCAATGGTCAATGTCAGATATGCTTAAAATTTGCCTAAAACTCGTAAGGTGATCTGATAAATAGCCTATGGTCATCTTCACCCCATAGGAAATTATTGTGAGAGATATGAACATGAATGAGTCTAAAAGGAATATGAGACATGCATGACCTTGGATGGTCACATACTAAAATTTATCTAACGTGTATAACGTTATTCTTAACTCCCAGACAGCCCAGCATCCGAAAGGCGCAGATGGAAAGGCACACTTTACCAACTGGTCCTATGGATTCTTTCATGGGTCCAAACAGTTTGTGTTGGTATAATCCCCAGAAGATAAGCTTAGAGATGACAATTTCCCGAATGGCATGGAAAAGATAAATACCTTGAACCATGTTGTGCAGTATTCAGTGCCTTTCTACTTTTTATCATTACGGTTTGCTGCTTTACTTTAATTGTCTTCTTGACGTCGTGTTACCCTAGTTTGGTATACAGTGTTTGATTGTGGCATTTCCAAGTCAAACTCAATGTTTGCCTCTATTAATTAGAGTTTATAACTTAAGTGCCAGTTCAGATAAAAATCATGCAGGTGACTCCACATGATGGTCAACCGATTTGTTTGATTTTGATATCACAGAAAGGTTATGATGCAAGAACAAGAAAAAACATTTTAATTTTTTATTATTATCATTTTGGTAACCATGGCAACGGAAATTAATATTTAAGCCAAAATGGTACAATGAATCAACTAAAATTGCACAAATTCAGTCAATTATTACACACAACTGCCTTCCATTATAAAGAAAAAAACACAAATAATACAAACAAACAACACCACTTTAACATTTTAAGCCAAGACATCAATTGAGTAATTGCCTATGTCGTTGCCATGGCAACAAACAGTATACCACTGAAGAGTAAAATTCAAAAATTGCATTTTTAGGTGTTTTGGGGCCAATTTATGGCAACTTTTGTAGACTGATATAGATATGTCTTATCATTATACTTTAAGAGCAACTCTTGTTTGGTGTTATTCAAAAATAAAATACTTTGCAAAATCATATGCCTAGTTGCCATGGCAACAAATAACACACTACCAAAGACATTTTGCCTAATTTTGCTATTTTAGCCATTTTGAGATCAATTTTTGGCATTTTTTGTAACTTGGTACAGTTAGTTCATAACATCATACTTATAGTTTAACCCTTGTATTGCATGATTAAAAAATAAAACACTTTGCAAAATCATATGCCTAGTTGCCATGGCAACAAATAACACACTATCAAAGAAATTTAGCCAAATTTTGCTAATTTAGCAATTTTAAGATCAATTTTTAGCAATTTTTGTACCTTATTACAGTTAGTTCATAGCATCATACTTAGAGTGCAACTCTTGTATTACCCGATTCAAAAATAAAAATCTTTGCAAAATCACATGACTAGTTGCCATGGCAACAACGAATACACTATTGAAGACATATAGCCTAATTAAGCTATTTTCGCTATTTTAAAATCTATTTTCAGCATTTTTTAGCAAACTGGTACTGCTAGTCAATGGCATCATACTTATAGTTTAACTCTTGTTCTGCATGATTCAAAAATATAACACTTTGCAAAATCATGTGCCTAGTTGCCATGGCAACAAATAACACACAATGGCAGAAATATAGCCAAATTTTGCTAATTTGGCAATATTGAGATCAATTTTTAGCTATTTTCCTACCTAGTTACAGTTGGTTCATAGAATTATACTTAGAGTGCAAGTCTTGTATTACCTGATTCAAAAATAAAAAATCTTTGCAAAATCACATGAGTTGTTGCCATGGCAACAAATAGTACAAATAGCCTAACTTCGCTTTTTTAGCTTTTTTAAAATCAATTTTAGCAGTTTTTGTAAACTGATAGAGTTAGTCAATAACTTCATACTTTTCGTTTGACTTTTGTATTGCATGATTCAAAAATAAAACCATTTGCAAAATCATATGTGTAGTTGCCATGGCAACAAATAACACACTATCAAAGAAATTTTGCTAATTTGGCTATTCCCAGATCAGTTTTTAGCAATTTTTCTAACTTGTTACAATCAGTTCATAGCATCATACTTAGAGAACAATTCTTGCATTACCTGATCCAAAAATAAAAATCAGTGCAAAATCACATGACTTGTTGCCATGGCAACAAATAATACACTATTCAGACATATAGTCTAATTTTGCTTTTTTAGCAATTTTAAAATCAATTTTTAGCACTTTTTGTAAACTGGTAGAGAGAGTCCATAGCATCATACTTATAGTCGAACTCTTGTATTTAATGATTCAAAAAGAAACGCTTTACAAAATATTAAGCGGAGTTGCCATGGCAACAAATAACACACTATCGCAGAAATTTAGCAAAATTTGGCTAATTTTGCTTTTTTTTAGATCTATTTCTTGCAATGTTTGTAAGTTGGTTAGTTAGTTAATAACACCATGTTCAGAGTGCAACTTTTTCATTACATGATTCAAAAATAAAAGGCTTTGCAAAATCAAATGCCTAGTTGCCATGGCAACAAATATTACACTATCGAAGACATATAGGATGATTTTGCTATTTAAGGTATTTTCAGATCAACTTTGGCAATTTTTGTAAACTGGTAGAGTAAGTTCAAAGCATCATACAAAGTAAACAACTCTTGTTTTACATGATTAAAACAGAAACTGTTACGCAAAGCACATGCATTGTTGCCATGGCAACAAATAGTACACTATCAAAGACAAAAGGCCTTATTTGATATTTTCAAGCGCTTTGATATGATTTTAGCAGTTTTTAAACTGGTTCATTTAGTTCAATAAGTCCATAGCATCATATTTATAAAGTGCATCACATGCCTACGCAGTACATTGTTCAAACGTAGAAAGTTTTGTCATATTGGATGCTTAGTTACCATGGCAACAAATAGCACACTAATAATGACAACAGGCCTATTGTTTTTCTTTTTTAGGTATTTTGAGATAAATTTTTAGCAGTTTCTTGTAAACTGGTACAGTTAGTCTGTCGTATCAGAACTTAAGTGCATCTCATGTAGTACATAATTCTAACTTAAAAAGCTTTCTCTTATCATATGCCTAGTTGCCATGGCAACATATAACACACTTACAAAGACAGAAAGCCGTGTTTTGCTATTTTATGTATTTTGAGACCAATTTAAGCATTTTTTTTTTGTAAACTGGTACAGTTTGTTCATAGTATCATACTTAAAGTGCATCCCATGTAGTACATGATTTAAACATAAAAAGCTTTGTCAAATCAAAAGTCTAGTTGCCATGGCAACAAATAGCACTCTACTGAAGACAAAAGCACTAATTTTGCTATTTTTGGTATTTGAAATAATTTTTATGTAATTCTTTTAAACTGGTAACAGTTACACGGGTGGTAAACCTAGGAACTACCACGAAATTGTGTTAATGCAAATTTGTTCCCAAGCCACATCCGGGACACGTCGTGGTAGTTTCCAGGCCGAAAATTGGATAAAGAAAGGTTGGTGTCACTTTCATTTTTGTTTTATTTTACAACTAAGAACAAACAATGGTGAAATCCGACAATGCAGTTCCGTGTAAATATGTTTCAGCGTCCCCTCTAGCCCAAAATTTTGTATGAAAAGTTATTTTCTTTCTTTTGATTCGTGTTTCCCCACTGAGCATCGGACCAACTTTCCCCAAAGTTCGAAAGATTTTAGCCCATATCTGTCAAATCAAATGGAATTTGATATCATTTTACGATGAAAATGATAAAAAATATCCTCAATAAACGTTCCTACACAGAAAAAAACATCTGAGCATTTACTCGTAAACAATTTATGCCCCGCTCGTCCTGCGTGGTAGTTTCCAGCTCATCGTGGTAGTTAAAATGCTATTGTGGTAGTTTCCAAGACTTTGTAGGAATTTAGTAGTAGTTCGCATCAGCAGATGTTTTCTATTCAGGGGCTACTTCATTTTGTAAAGACAGGGTGTGCGAACTGAACCTTAAATACCCCTCTTATTCCTACGGAGACATTTTCAAACAACATTTTGTCAGATAACAAATGTCGACTGCCTGAATTTTAAATTTAGTGGGCTATTGAATGATGAGAAGAATGAAAAGAAGGGATATTCACATATTTTGTTTTTGAATAACTATGCTTTTTAATTATCAAATAACATGCCCGTTCATAGTCGCACTCACATGTATATCAAAAGTGACCCAACCCAAGGATATTCCCCTTTTTTCTGAAGCGCAAGTACTAACGATACTCTGGGCCAGTAGTCTTAGCCTGCCATTTATCTTAAAGTTGACTGAACATGGAACAACGTAGCGAGTGACGAAATAATTAATATCATTTTTTTTTGTCTGTTGCTTGGTCCACCGGGACTCAACTGATGACCTTCTTTTGCTTAAGATTTCAAGAGATGTTGTTTGGTAGTCCAGGACATGATCTCCACCCGTCACGCATCACATAGAATATGTTGAGTCTTCAGCTTTGCATCTTCATGGAGTTAAAATGTGATTTAATTGTTTACCGTGGCAATTAATTGACGAATTCGAGGGTTGTCATGCAAAACAAGCAACCACAAAAATGTTTTGTACCACTTCAGAAACGTATCCTACAAACTCTTCGAAACTACCACAATAGCATTTTAACTACCACGATGAGCTGGAAACTACCACACAGGACGAACTGGGCATGAATCGTTTACGAGTAAATACTCAGATGTATTTTCTGTGTAGGAACGTTTATTGAGGGTCTTTTAATCATTTTCATCGTCAAATGGTATCAAATTCCATTTAATTTGACAGATATGGGCTAAAATCTTTCGAACTTCGGGGAAGTTGGTCCGATGCTCAGAGGGGAAACACGAATCAAAAGAAAGAAAATAACTTTCCATACAAAATTTTGGGCTAGAGGGGACGCTGAAACATGTTTACAAGGAACTGCATTGTCGGATTTCACCATTGTTTGTTCTTAGTTGTAAAATAAAACAAAAATGAAAGTGACACCAACCTTTCTTTATCCAATTTTTGGCGTGGAAACTATCACGACGTGTCCCGGATGTGGCTTGGGAACAAATTTGCGTTAACACAATTTCGTGGTAGTTCCTAGGTTTACCACCCGTGAGTTATAGATAAGTAAAATTCTTACGTGTTAAAGTTTTAATATTTTCACCAGTTTAAGCATATGTTTTGGGTGCTCAAAAGAAACATCTCAATGAGACAGTTCTTTTGAGTACCCACAACATATGTTTTGGTACACACTTTTAACTAAAGGCATAGACATACTTTTGTGTTACATGTTCCAATATTGAAACATTTGCAGTCATATATCTGGTTGCTATGGCAACAAAAAAGCAAACCACTGGAAATATAAAAAATCAGTATATTTAGATGGTTCATGATCAATTTACAGCAAATTCTGGGATCATATACAAATTCTCTATAGCATTATGAAATTAAATGATCAATTTAACTACATGATCCAATAATAAAATACTTTGCTAATTTGTATATTATATATGCCTGGTTGCTATGACAACAAGAACCACACCAATGAAGGAAAGGTAAAACAAAAGAGAAGCCATGTGGCCAGGGATGGGGACAACGGCAGGATCTGCACCAAAAGCAAAATTTCTCCCATCAATATGTTTGTTTGTTTGATTTGATTCTTTATGTCCCATCAACAATCTTTCAGTTAAACAGGGACGGGTCTTCCTGGGTTGAACCAGTACTAAGTTAGGATAAATGTGTCTTGCTCAAAGACCACAACAAAGTGACGCCCGTGTGGCTCGAACCCGTGGCCTCTCGGTCTGAAGTCAAGCACTCTACCACTGAGCCACTGCACTCCCTTCCCCCATCAATATAGCTTTGCACTATACATTGTAATTGCCTACATTAACATAGTCAAAGGTCGGTGGCTCAATCAGGGACCAATTTAGGGCGAGATATTGAGAGAATTGCTAAATATCCCTCTTATTTCCTTGGGAATAAAAACTGCTACCATAATGTTACCATAGTAACTGGCACATTCAGATCAGACACATGATTTTTTTTTCAATTTATTTGACCTTGAAATTAAGTACCCTCTGAATCAAAAAATATCTATGTGCAAGCTTGTTTCAAATCTATCCATCTATTTTGGAGATAATTATGGTGTAATCAAGGAATTTATCAACTCTCTATGATCTCTTGTGACCTTGAAAATAAGCCCAATGTCCCCTAGATCTAATCAGGCCTCAAGGTTATAAAACTTTTATCATGCTCAATTCAACTGAGAACGAAATTTCAACTGCTCATAAAAACTTAAATACCAACAAATAAAAAAAAGTCTTGCTTTAAGTCTCTCCAATGTTAGATTTATCATGCTAATAAATGTTAAAATACCAACAATTGTTGGCATTTTAACATTTATGAGCAGGAAAAAAATTGTGTTCAGCTTAGTTGAGCATGAAAAAAGTTTTATTACCAATTACCCAATGGTATATCTGAGCAAGTTGGGTCTAAACCCATCAATCCCTAATTTTTTTGGATAAGATCAAATATTTTGAAGCAGGGTAGAATTCATGGTCAGCTAAGCTTTGCAATTTTGTTACAACTATTGAACATGCCACCTGTATACTTCATAGCTAGGTCAAGATAAAACAAAATTTTTATAAGTTAAATTGTGAATATTTTTCTTATCATTTGTTTTAGGTGCTCAAAACAACCATCTCATTGAGACGGTTCTTTCCAGTACACATATACTAAACAAACAATACCTGTTACTCATCGCTTTCTGATTGAACAGTGAATGGAACTTACGCATGTACATCAAATGGTGAAAAACGTACAATGCCCATGCGCAAGGATACTGATTATATATACGTCATAATTTAAAACTGTTTCCATAAGCATACTTATGTTACAATTTGCCCTTCATCTTCAACCCAACTTCAAGATTTCAGCTTTTGGTATGTGTGAACTTATAACAGTTAATTTCTTAAGAAATGTCTGATTCAATCAGACATTTCTTAAGAAAATAAGCGTAAATCAGACATTTCTTAAGAAAATAAGTGTAAATCAGACATTTCTTAAGAAAATAAGTGTAATAAGGTCACATGTACCAAAACATTCTGATTCAAACAGTGCATGGTAAATGTACAATCAGATTTCATACAACATGAAGTCTGGTCCCTAGTCCAGTCAGACTTGACCCCATTTGCTACTCAAGATTAGAATTAAGAAGTATCCATAAATGATGTGTTATTCAATAAACAAGAAGTGCATGTAATACTGACAAAACCAAAAAACTGATTGTCATCATTATGGTTAAAACCCAGTGTTAATTTCAGTAGAAAAATGTTTGTAACAATAGTTAAACCTCATTCAGGTTCTTAATAACTATCATCTGGTCTACACTTAAAAACTGTCAAATATTTTCTTGCCTTAATTCAAGGTTAACAAAATTTCCAGAGTAAAAATGTAATTACTTTCTTACTCATCAGTTTTAACATTTGCTTTTGGTTCTGAAAAGTCTCAATAAGACTGTTCTTTTGAGTACCCACATACAATGAAAAAAGAAAATTAATTTTGAACTATGCACTCATTCTGGAGAATTCATCACTCCACAAAAACCTTGGTGCTCATTGGAAGTGTCTCATTGAGATGCTTCCAATGAGTACCCACAAAAAATAGTTTCACTTAGAACTGTTCTTATCACTTATATGGAACACAATTGTCTAAACTACATGTAGCACAGTTTCTACTTGTATTGCTGTCATGTTCTTGTCTTAAGCCTATTAAAGATTACTTGATCAACAGCAGGTCTCAGATAGGCTCTCCAATAATCGAAATCTTCTATACCCAATACTAGTTTTGGCATCATGGGGGCTAAGGTGAGTAATTTGAAGAAAACTGAGTCTACACTACATGGACTGCATACTTCATCTTGTTACCTGCAATGATAAACCAAACCATTCAATAAAATTTTGTAAAATTGTATGAAAACATAGGCAATGTCCTGAAAGCAAAATATTACTGAGTGTGAGTGAGTGACTGTGTGACACTTTATCCCTTTTCAGACTTTTAATTATAATGAAGTCAGAATGGCCCATTTTATATATTGAGGGGTCCAAGTTATGATTTCAAAAAAAATAGTTATTTCTCTGAAGACTGTTTTTGTCTCAGCAACAGTGCAGACCCTGATGGAATGCTGTGTTGTATTGGCATTTCATCAAGGTCTTCACTGTTTGCATTTCATAGAGGTCTTTACTTTTTACTAGCATTTAGGTCAACTTTGAAAATGGCTTTGTTTCTGTTTTTCAAACAATAATAATAACTGGAAATTTATGTGTCTATGTGACACATATGACCCCTGCCCGGGGCAATTGTATGTGAAATAAACATTATTCGTATGAGACCCAAGGTACGTAAGGGATGTACAGACAAGGGCGATGTTTCAATTTTTACATGTATGCACTTTATATCTCACGCTGGCAAATCTGGGTCTTTACATGTATCAGCAAATGAAGGCAGTTGAAAATCTCTTAGTTTAAATAAGATTTTATTTCGAAAATAGAATGCACTAATCAATACTACATTAATATGGTATTAATTATTTGCTGTTCTGAGCTATCAGCATTTTGTGCAAAGAAAAATATTTAAAATTTTAGAACTTTTAAGGTACATTATTCGACCTGATAAGCACACACATATATGCTCATATAAGCACACATTGAGTAATTTAAGAGCTGTTTACACCAAATGAACTTAGATTTCTAGTCAATCCATTGATGAAATTTCATTATTAAAATGGATTCACTGTGTAGATGGAAAAGAGTGCGGATCAAAATCAGATGGCATGAGGCCCTATTATTTTGTTGGGCCTGATCATGGTCCAAACTGTTTGCAAAGGTTTCCAGCAGAGAAAACCAGCAGATAAAGAGCTATTTTTTAAAATGTACACTTACTTTTGATATATGAGTGCCGACGACTTGTGACATATATGGTCAACCACTCTCTAACCAGCATATCGTTGTTGCCATCCAATTAGCATTCCATTGTTCAAGGCATGAAGAAAATGCTTAATAAAACCTAGAAAAGATAAAAAGAAACTTTGAAAAAAATTCAAATGCACTATAGGCTGCAAATGTAAGGCTACATCTGATTGGATAATGTCATATAATTGGCGACATTATGAAATGTGAAAAACTGTTGCAAACTCGACGCCATTATATAACTTATGGATAACAGGATAACAAAATTGAAGCATGAGTATCAGCATAAATGTTGAATGCATGAAAAAGTGTGATATTATGATAGATGTAATGTACTGGATCTCCAATGAAGGACCAGAACATTACCTTCATCCCAAATTCCAACAGTTTCTGCAAAACTGAAAAACAGCATGTGCATGAAAATATACATGTGCATGAAAATGTGGATAAATAAAACAAAAGTTATTTTGTAATTTCTATATTACAGGATGGGAGGTCTCAGATCATCCCTAGGGATATATGACTATTATAAGGCATCATACCTTGAAATAGAAGTGACAATATTTGAATGAAATAATAATTGTCCACTTCAAAGTTACATAGAAATTTCTTTGATATCATGAAATATGCAAAAGGTTAATTACTTGTAAATGTTCAGACATACTAAAATCTTGAAGATGGTAACGCATCATGGAGCTCATATGCGGATCTAGAGGGGGGACAGGGGGTCCGGACCCCCCTTGAAAAATCACAAAAATATAGGGTTTTTTGCAATTCTGGTGCAGATCCCCTGATAAATCATGAAGCTACCGAGTCAGCATCCAATGTTGGGCCATCATCAGTACACCAGCAAAACGCCATTTAAATGGTGTTTCGCTGGCGAGCCGATGATGACCTGCGTAATTCGATCCTCCCACCCTTCATAAAAAATATCTAAAAAAAACAACAACATTAAAACATTGTCAAAGTTGGACCCCCTCTGACAAAATTTTCTGCATCCATGCATGGAGCTTATAGTTAAGGCATATCTATAAAAAAAATGTGTGCTGGACCTGTAGGGTTGATCCATTTTTTGCAAACAGTCCGGTACGAGTAAACATTGTCAACCCAGATCAGACTGCCCCAAAAGGAAATGGGTCATTACAGTTTTGTATGTTATTCACATTTCATAAAGCAATGTTTCTTTTTAAAAATAAATGTTTTAGTGATTTGTCAAGCATCCGATGCTCGAGTTTGCAAACATTGTGAACCCTGACCAGTTTACTCCATTAGCAGTCTATGATACGGGTGCCGAATTTTCGGGTCTGGATGAAAATAGATGACAGTTGATTTATATAACAAAAAATGCCACAAGGCCTTAGTTTATCCCCTCCCTACTTCTTTCAGGGGAGGGGTTGGCTGTCTCTTGATTTTTGAAAAAAAATGGCATAGGTTACCCTAGCCAGAGCATTTTCAGATTTTTTATTTGAGGGCCTGTAAAAAGTGTTGGGTAAGACAGAGAACAGGCAAGTTTGGATAGATTTGCCTTATCCTAAATAAATCTTTCTTGCACCGCTATATGGATAGATTTTGTTTGAAAATTTAAAAAAAAAAATAATACATGCTTTGCTTCAGCACCAGGCCAATGGCACCCGGATACTCACTGCCTTTTATTTTTGTCCAGGGCCTGTCCTGAGCAGATGACAGATATTGTGATTATAGAACTTTCCAACTGTGTATAGCACCAGGTTGACATAAAAACTAATCAGCATTCTATTTTTTAAGACTGTGGGAATGAATATATTATGCACCAGTCATTTGTTACCATGGCGGCTTGCCCCCAGCCCCTGAGCAGGGCGGGCCTGAGCAGGGTGAGGGATGGCCGGGCAAATGAATGTGCTGTTTTTAACTTATAATGCATTGTCCCTATGGCTATAGTGTGTGGGAATTTGGGAAATGCACCTAGGCAAACATGGCAGTGCAATGTAATAACAGACTAGGGGGTGCTACCATTTTTTTTATCAGCTGGCTGTCCCCACAGTGTTGGTGTTTAGGTCAGGGAACTGCAGACAAAAGGCCAAAGACCCAGCTGTTCCCCGGGGTTAGGGGCAGTGGTTACAAATGACAAGTGCATTATGACGCTTCTTTCCTAGTGTCCATCAGACTCATCAGTGCATGAAAATCAACTTGATAATGAACGGAATAAAGACTTCACAAAGCTGAGTTTAAACCATTCTAAATTTTAGACTTTCCTAAAGTTTGGGCTAAACTACATTTTATTTCAAACTCAGATACTTACGTACCTCTGCCTTTGTCATTGTCGTCGTTGCATATCTGTGAAAGGCACTAGATTATGGGGAGAGACAATCGCCTCAATGTACTGTCTTTCCGTATTTTCGTATAAAGCCTTCTCTTCTGCCAATATTTGCTGAAAGCTTTTCAAAAGCTCAACTTGTTTCTCGATCTCCTCGCCAAAATGTTACTCTCAGAACTGACACTCGCTTTACGATGCATATATCTTGTTGTGCCCCAATTATGCTGACCGGTTCTTAAATGCTCTGATTCATTTGGAAACTGGGATTAAATGCCGAAACTGCTAGAAAAATACAGCAACGTTCAGCAATCCGTTAGCCGCGAAATTTTGTGACACATGAGGCATCACGTGATTACGTTTCTCATAGCTACAAAGTAAACAGACTGGTTCCTAGCCAGTGTAAGTAAAGAAACGGCGAAGCCGTGTACCAAAATCACCCCGATACCCAGGGGCTAAAAACGCTAATAATTGGACACATACCCATTTTGCAACGCATTTTATTTCATGTCAACGTAGTTCAATAATTCAGCTTCATGCCCGTGCATGCTACATTGGCGTCCTCGTCTACAAAAGTTACGAAAAGTGTCGCTGATTTTCGCCATCATTTTCCCATAGACTTTAGGCTAAATGTCAAAATAATGGTTAAAAAATATAAACCGGATTTTCTAAGTAACGCAATGATTTTAGAAAAAAATAAATTAGGACTGAATAGCAGGTCCACCAACCTTCCTTCTCTGTAATTTTTACTAAAATCTGTTGACCACCATGTGGAAAGAAATTTTCATTTTGCATGATTTTTATCTGAACCGGCACTTAAGCGTAGTTCAGAAAAGGCCGCAAAATCTATTTGCAGAACTTTCTGTCATAGGATTTACTTTTTATTTTTTAATTGACATGACACCAAATACAGCTTTTCTTAAGCCAAGGCTATATGATACTTGTTAACTGTGTTCTTATTCATATATCAATAAATTATCAGAAGCATTTTCACGTGTGATCAAAATCATAAATTGAAGAAAAGCACTAAGAGAATTGTCCGATATGCTTAGGCATTTACACAGTCTGATCAGGAGAGCCTGTGTTGCCTGTAGGAAGAAAGCTAAGAATTTTAGCTATGAGAATCGGGTAATACCAAAGACTCCTGTCAGATTGTGAATGTACTGGTTGTCTGAGTCTTAACTGAATGCTTAGTGTAATGCATTAAAATCTGAACGCATACATGGCTAGAATAGAAATGACAGTCTCTTCAATGAGTCTTTTCAGTCTTTTCTCACAACAAAAATTATCTACCGAAACCCTTCTATTCCAAAAGATCAATAAAATGCAACACACTGTATGCATATTTAAAATCTGAATCCAGTGTGCCACAACCATAGAAAACATCTGGTCAGGGCTTTACGGGTTATACTATGTTATGCACTGGTTTTAAAATATTTACAATGGAGCTGAGAATGTATATAATTTAACTTATACAAAATATAACCTATACCTTTATCATAGAAACGCAAAATAGATAAATAAGCCACAAAAAGACAAATACGCCTGCTGGATATATAAGATACTGGCTTGTTTCCTAAAACTGTGCAAGTAATGCCTTAAAAACTAATTCATAATCCTCTGACGACAGAGGCAGTAGAACCATCTCTGATACTTCTGCTGCTTGCCCCAAATTGATCATCACAGTAGTTGTATGGGACAGCACGGTAATACTGTTCATCACGCATATCATTGACTCATACCATTCACCCATTGTACACGATTGTACTAAGAAGTAGTCACTAGAGCCAAGTACAATGGATTAATGATATGTAACAGCTTGCGTTCCAGACTGCACGTCGCTACTGTTCTTGGCCCTGACTCTGTGACAAATCCAGTAACTACAATATATGAGATACAGAACCATGATGGCCGTAGTTAGCACTATAAAGTGTTATCTCAATTACTAGATATTTCTACTAAAATGCGCATTACACAGCTCCATCATGCTTCTTTTAGCTGATTTGCAGAAGAACGACATAAAGAAAAGCTTCTTGATCCTGCAACTTTATCATCATGTTGATATCTTAGTAGTATTTGAATGTCTTTCACAGGCGAGTTTTCTGTGCCAGCCTCTCTTCTTGTCATCCTTGGGATTCTCTTGATTTGCTTTATGTGCATGTAATCGTAATACAGTCTTGCCACATACTTGGGTTTTTTTGGTGTTAAAAGCCTGAGCTCCACATTATCTCCCTGGAGAACCCATTTTTAGCACCATGAATGGGAAACCTATGTGGTAGGAGATTGTAATAGCTATCCATATGTACCAAGAAATTGGGGCGACGCCTTCTTTGTGCATACTACAAAGTCGTTCACCATCAGGATCCATTGTCTTTAAAATAAATCTTACTGTTTTCTGTTGAACTCTCACACCATATATTGTATCCATAAATATCTATAACCATGACAAACGTATACAAAACTGTGCAACTTCATCATTTTTGGTACAGCAGCTCTGATGGAACTTTGACATTGTCAGCAACACGAATTGTGTCTTGTTGATATTCGTTGTTGTAATGTTCTGACACTGATTGATATCTAGTGCACAGTTAACAGGATGTCTGTATTGATGTAGCCTTGTGTAAAATAGACCAAACAAATCTGTGATACATGGCTAGAATAGAAATGACAGTCTCTTCAATGAACAATCTGAGCTCGTGGGCCCATTCAATGGAATCTGATCTAGAATGTAGGCTCTGGGAACACTGCATCCACATTTCCAATAGTATACACAAAGTCAATCACCTACAAAATATAACAACTACATGTATTTAGTAGTATCAAATACGTCTTTGTTTTACCAATTTAAGATAAAAAGGGTATTCCGCAAAAATGTGACTGAGTTATGGCCCTTTTTTGACTTAGATTTTGGCTAAATTGTCAATTTGTGGTTTCCGATCAATTACTTTTGAAGGGATGCAACAATTTCTTTCAAATTTTACGGACTGGTAAAGCATTATAAAATAAAGGTCATGTTTGAAATTGGAGGTCATTTGCAAATGCTTGATTGAGTTATGGCCCTTTTTGAACTAGGTTTAGGCTAATGCAACAGCTAAATGAGCCTTTTTTGTGGTATAAACTTCACATTTTCCAAGACTATAATATCTGACTATTCGCTACAGGCCATGATTACCCAGTGCCTGTAGATAAGCATGACAGTGATAAATTTTTTTACCCCTCCCCCTGACCCTTAGGTGTGCGCAAAAGGTCAAATATTTGAATTTCGCAATAACTCAGTAAGTTGTCAATATTTTACGGAAATTTCGCATGCAGACAGAGATACAATAAATACGAAACATATTTAACGTGATTTTTGATCGAATGCCTGTATCTCACCCCCTGGGGACTTAGGTGTGGGGTCAAAAAGTCAAAATTCAACTTTTTCAGAACACGTTCATGCTGCATAGCAAATTAAAGTGAAACACGAATGCAGCAATGTGGTAGCAAATGTTTATGCCCGCAGACCCACCTCCAACACCCCAACCCTGTGGATGGGGTCAGTACGTCAAAAGTCATTTTTTTCAGAACATGGTCACCCCCTGACCCCTTAGGTGGGGCCAAATATTTAAATTTCGCAATAACTCAGTAAGTTGTCAATATTTTTACGGAAATTTTGCATGCAGACAGAGGTACAATAAATACGAAACATATCAAACATGATTTTCGATCGAATGCCTGTATCTGACCCCCTGGGGACTTAGGGTGTGGGGTCAGTAGGTCAAAATTAAACTTTTTCAGAACACGGTCATGTTGCATATCAAATTAAAGAGAATCAAAAATGCACTTACATTTTAGCAAATATTTTGCCCGCAGACCCCCTACTGCCCCCCCCCCTCGACCCTAGGGATGGGGTCAGTAGGATTCTTTATTTTCAGAACATGGACATGTTGCATATCAAATTAAAGAGAATCAAGAATGCACTAACATGGTAGCAAATATTTTGCCCGCAGACCCCCTACCCCCTACCCACTACCCCCTCCCCCGTCCTGTCGATGGGATCAGAAGGTCAAAATTCAGTTTTTTCAGAACATGGTCATGTTACATATCAAATTAAAGAGAAACAAGAATGCACCAACATGGTAGCAAATATTTTGCTCGCAGACCCCCTTTCTCCCCTCCGACCCTGTGAAGGGGTTTTAGGTCATTTTTTAGAACCTGGACACGTTGCATATCAACTTAAAGAAAATCATCAATGCAGCAACATGGTAGCAAATATTTTGCCCGCCGACACCCCCGACCCTGGGGATGGGGTCAATAGGTCGAAATTCAACTTTTTCGGAATATGGTCATGCTGCATATGAAATTGAAGAGAATCAGGAACGCAGCAGCATGGTAGCAAATATTTTGTCCGCAGACACCCCCGACCCTGGGGAAGGGGTCAGTAGGTCAAAATTCAACTTTTTCAGAATATGGTCATGGTGCACATCAAATTAAAGAGTATCACGACTGCAGCAACATGGTAGCAAATATTTTGCTCGCAGACCCACCCACCCACACACACACAACCCTAGGGATAGGGTTAATAGGTCAAAATTTAACTTTTTCAGATTATCATGTTGCATATCAAATTAAATGGAATCACGAAATGCAGCAACATGGTAGCAAATATTTGCCCGCAGATCCCCTAGTCAATAGGTCAAAAGTCAACTTTTTCAGAACATGGTCATGTTGCATATCAAATTAAAGGGAATCATGGATGCAGCAACATGGTATCACATATTTTGCTCGCAGACACCCCCCCCCCCCCCATCCAAGGTGAACTTAGGGGTTGAAGAAATGGAATTTATTTGTGAATCTTTTTATGTTTTTTTCTGTCTTGTGTTTGCTCTATCTTTATGCGCGTCTGTTTATATGTGTTTTGTGGTCACCTGCTGGGAAAGGGCTGACCTCTTGGCTCTCGTTTGTGGTGTCTAAATGTGAATTGGTCACTTTTCCATTGGTATCCTGGGTCAGGTGTGGTACTTGATTGTATCGATTCCTGATCTCTGCACCCTTCCTTACTTTTATGTTTTGTGATTAATAAGTTGCTCTAAAATAACCCTTCGCCCGGGATATAAATTCGACAAACTTGCCATGTTTGACCTCTGTTTAGTCAGACGACACATCTGATTCTCGGAATTCTTGTTTGAATAATTGGTACTAATTTCTCTTTCATGTGTGAAAAATTGGTACCAATTCATCTTACATGTGTGAAAAATTGTAACCAATTCATCATACATATGTAGATCGGTACCAATTCCTCTTACATGTAAAGAATTGGCACCAGTTTCTCACGCATGAGAAGAATCGGCACTAATTCCTCACGCATGAGAAGAATTGGTACCAATAATTCACACATGTGAAGAATCTCATTTAGGTATATAGTTGTCTGCAACTTCTAACTATGGTATGCGTGCCACTGTAGAATGCAGAAGCTGTGTTGGGTACTTTATCGATTTGAGGAATTTGCATGATTGCCACATGAAATTTGACTACGTGCATATTTCTCTCACACATGAAAAAATATTTGTATGAAATCTGTGACGTATTGGCACCAATTATTCACGCGATGTGAGAATCGGTACCAATTCTTCTGCCTAAAATTTACGAAGTGTAAAAAATTACGGTTCAAAATAGCCCTACAACAACACACCTAACTAAATTCATTATGTGCTAGTCAAGGTGAATTCTAGTCATAATTATAAAGACACTCACTTGCACACACCGTTGAAACTTTCCTCAACCAGTCCAATTCAAACCACCACGCCACGTGGCACGTGGAGGCAAAACAATAATCCAAAATCTGTGATGTACACAGTTAATATTTATAATACTGTTCAGTAAGTCACCTCGTCTGTATTATGAGATATATACTACTATAAAAACACTTTGAAATAATTAAATACTTACCTTTTGTTTCAGAAAAATCCTTTTTTCGACCATCGTCAGACCTCCCGTCTTCAACAGCCTCGGAGTACTAAAGGTGTGGCGTAGGCAGCTAAAACTCTTCTTTCAATGCACTTTAATGAATTGTTTAATAGCGATTTCTTTTCGAATTGCATGAACTTTTTATCGAAGAATTTTTAATTATGTAACAATTTACGTAAATATCAAGACATTGCGACATAATAATAGCACATAGCAATAACTGTATGCATCTTGTCGTGTTGTTTACTAGCTTTTTCAAGTAAAACATATCGAAAAGGTAGATATTAAGGCCAGAAAAAATAAAATATTTAGCGCGAAAAACATTATTTTTCTGTCGGATTTAAGTAGCAAGTGGTGGCGTATATACGCTTCCGTATTTATCATATTTATGTTAAATATACGGTATTTTGCATGCAAATTATAGTTATCGAGAAATATTATAGTTATCGAGAAATAATTTATTATCAAAGTCACATAAAACATTGACTTAACCATCATGTGATTGTGAACTTATGCTTATGTTGTTAATTAGAATCGGCTTATTGAGAAATAATAATAAAATATCCCATAATTATCATCAAATATGCAGCTTAACTGTCCAACTGTTGGTATTTGCGCTATCAACAGAACGAACAATACATTGATTCGTGATCATTTATATCAAGACAATACTAGTATGATTCAATTCTTTTCACAACGAATTTTATTCTGCATTGATGCATGTTTATGGCCCTGTTTGTATCATATGCGCAGATCTTAAGGTGTTGGGGTCAAGAGCCAACCTCCATTTTCCAGCATAAATATTTTCAAAAGTTTAAATTTCTCGGGGCCCACCTTTAGACTGATGGCTGCTAATGTTTTTGCTCCCCACTAGGGAATTTCGCAAACTTATCCTATCTTAAAGGGAATTTCAGGCTGTGTCTTTTAAGAGATTTTTGCATTCTGTACGCCTGGGTATTAGTCTCTGAGAGCCTGTTACATATGTTACCATAGGCCTATTAAATTAAGAAAAAAGAAACTTAAAAGTTTAAGCTACAGAAAGAAGGCTTTAAACTGTCTACTTATTTAAAGGACCTCGGACAGTCTTAATGAAGGGTTGCCCATAAAAATGGCCAGAAAAAAGTTTCAAAGAAAAAGATAGTTTTTCCATCAAAAGGATAGTAGGTTCAACTCTGAAATATCTGCAAAACTATTTTTCTCATTGGACAAGTACCAATTTAAAAATATGGGTTGAAACCCCTGTTTTTGCTATTCAACATATAGAAAATAGAAAAAGTTTTACTGAAGTGCTTTCCCCCCGTGACCAAACTAATCCTTTTGCATACTGTTGTAGTTTTACATTTCACACATCATATAAAACTGGCATGATTGGTCAAGGGGGGGGGAGGAACGATGTCAAAATGCTCAAAAACAATGTATTCAAAAAACTTATCCGGAACTTATTTTGTACAAGCCTGTAGGTAAATATCAATTTACAATGGCATGTACCAGGGCTTTAGTTATGATTATGTACCAAGTAATTAATTGTCTTATTTCTCAACCAAACATATGTTGTGGATACTCAAAAGAACCGTCGCAATGAGACGGTTCTTTTAAGCACCAAAGTTTAGGTTAAATCTGATTATTAAAATAATATTTATAATTTTAAGCTCAAAAATTGTGTTTATCTAGACTACGACTTTATACAGTATGCAGATATGATACACCTCAGTGAACATGTCAAACTGGCTGAACTCATACACAACAGGTAATTGTCAAAAGTTATGGACAGCATACTTATTTAGAAGAAGCTATGAAATCTTCTAAACCTAAATTTTATGCAAACGCATCACTTTCGTCGCAAGTTTTATGCCACAAACATTTTATTTCCATGTATTTAGGTGAATACCCTGCGAAACTTTGACTTTCTGTGAAATAAAATTTGGTCACAAAAAATACCCCCACCCCCTATACCCTAATGTCCTGGCATACGCATGCAATGTTTTCAAAATATTTTTATTTTGCTAGGTACACTTAATGTCAGGGTTTGATTTTAGCACAACAATATAGTTGTCAAAGATGCATTATCTTAGCAACAGGCTGTCAAAATTTGGGCAGATTGAATAGGAAACTGTCCGAGGTCCTTACTCATATAGTCTGCATGCTGGCTACTATAGCTAAATATAAAAGCTTTTGTAGCAAAATTACAGCTACCTACTGTGTTATGAGTATTACTTTAATTAGATTACCCTTTAAAATTGTAAATTGTGACCAATAACATTTACTTTTATAGCTGATCTGTGCTTTTTTCAAAATAATTTGATTATTTTGTACTTACATACTCATTTGGCCTAGTGAAAAACCAAAGTTTGCATTTCTACTTTAAATGTATTGGATTATATGAGCAATTAAATAACCCATACACCCAGTTTTAAGGAGCCAAATCTGATAGGTATTATGTAAATAAATTTATATAAAACATTCCTGCTGCTGGGTATCTTACATATTTGGGATTGTCTTGCTCATATAATAAATAATTCTATAGATTTTGCAGGTTTAAGAACACCATCGAAGAAACTTGTTAAAGGCTGTAACATATGTTGCATGGCATAATAAATGGACAAGAACATTAACTTGATGTAAGAGATGACATTTCTGGAAAAAATGAATATATATTTCACATGTTTTCCTATAAGTATCTAGCCTCTAGTCCTAAATATTAGGCGTTTATTCATTGGTGAGTATTAAAAATAGTAAGTGAGTATGATAAGGAAATACCACAATCACTTACCACAGACAACCCCATGGCATCGCGAGGAATAGCCACTCAACCATCAAGAAACACCAGGAAAACAAATTAAGCAAAACAACCAGCTCTCTCTTCCCCACCAAGATGATTGCAATACTAGAATGGACATAAAGTAACGTACAACAAAACATAGAACAATTCGGTTGCCTAGCAACAACATATTGAAATTGAAAAGACAACAAGTTTTTATGCAATGAAGCATGCAGGTTCATTCTATATATGTATTAAGTGTCTGTCAGAAGTGCCAAACCCAGTCAAAATATATTAACCACCTCTGGATTATTTTTGACTGACCCTCGTACTTTAATAATGTATTGGCAGTTTTGTTAAAGTGTATTATTTCTGCATTATTTCAGTCATTTAGACCTAGTCTAACAGTGAAACACTGTTTTATATAAAATATTATATTAAACATGCCAAATAAGAACATTTAATATCATTGATACATATATTAAATCTTATTAATTCTGTACAGATTTCAAATAAATGAAAAGATTATAACTAGTAAAGCAAAAAATAAATCAAATAAACCAAAACATTTGACCTTGGTACTTATAGCAATAACAGGTCATGAAGGTTCAGTCGCTTATGTGCAAATTTGTTGACTGCCCAGAGCCTTTGCTACTCGCATACACAAAGTGTGGATGGAGAGGAAGGCTCAGACCAGACTTTAGAAGCTAGCCCACTGCGTGAGCATGATCAATTAAAAGACGCATTTGCTGATATGTACCAAACTCTCAATAGCTGGTCAAATCTTCATTTAATCATTTATAAATTACAATAAAAGAGCTTCTAATGTCAATGAAATTTGGACGTTTGCTACTAGCTGCCAGATAAGACAACATTTAGTATACTATATGATACATACATGTACATATAATACAAATGACAATAGAGACAGTAAGAGATTTATATTGGTTTCAATGTGACAGAAATATGATTTCTTTTGGAAATTATTGAAAAATGCTACGTAGAAAATTAGGTATACACTAAACTTTCCCATACTTTCTAAACATTGCACCTAAATATACAAATAGCACTAGTCTTAATTGTGTTGCTGAATATGTTAACAGTTAACTGGGTACGCAAAATAGTTGATCGCTTTTAAATAACTGTATGGGTTAATTTTATTTCTCTTCAGATAAATATTACAAAAGTTAAAATTCACCATAACTTAGCACCTTGGGCTCAATTTTATATAGAGGATCTTACACAAGTGATTATTTCATATGAAATATATTAAATGAGCCCTTGGCGAGTTTAATTAATTTAGAATGAAATGACCACGAGTGTAAGATTCTGATAAACATAATATGAACTTTCAATTGCAATTTTTATCGCCTTCAAAATTTGTTTATTTAATGAAAATTTGCATTGTTGTAACAGACTTTGTTATAACTTTACTTGATCCCGCCGAAAGTGTCATGTAACGTGTTGTCATAACATTATTTATGACATGACGTTATTCACTGAATAACAGTAACGTCATATGATAAACTGTCTAAGGCAACAGTTTGAAAAACATTGGACCTCATGACATATTTTATATGGCTATATATGTTACTTTAGCAAATTTTTGATAGAACATTAGAATGTACCTTTTTTCAGCTGTTACTTATAAGGTATAATTTTCTTTCAACCTAAAACGGGGCAAATCAACTGCACTATTTTGTTGCTCAGTATTTTTTCTATGCTGCTCGTTTGAAGTTTTTATTGCTATACATTTTCGGTTATCCACTGCTGTGGTCAGAGGAGATGTAAGTGATAGTGTTTATTTTCTTATTAAAAGTAAATCTTATCTTGTTTTACAAACAATGTTATATTTATACTGCAAAACTCATCACTAGAATCATAATTCTACAATAAAATAATTGTAAAAAAGCAGAACCTAGTGGGTGTGTTTTTCGATACGGTTTTAAACTAATACAATATTATAAAATCACCAAAGAAGCACTTAAGGGGATATATCTTTCAAAAGCTCTTACTTGCATGATTTTTTTCCTGTATAAACAAAAAATGCTTTTTATCAAGGAGACGGATACCTTTGGCCACGTTGTTGTATGAATACTTTATACATCTCACATAGATCACTTTACGCCCCAACGTACAGCTACAGTTGCATGAATATGAACTACAATTATCCGACTGCAATATTTAGAAGTATTTTCGCCCAAAATGTACAAATTTCTGGTAGAAAAATATATATTTACAATTTTTGGTCTTGAACTTTTCAAGGTCAAAATGAAAAAAATGTAAATAATAACAGAAATCATTATATTTGGGTCAAAATACTTCTAAATATTGTAGTCAGATTATTGTAGTTTATGTTCATGCAAATGGTTTTCTCTAAAGTTCACCCAGCGTGTCACAAAATTGCAAACCGTATCAAACCAGGAAGTGACTCTAGAAAGACTGATAAGCATGCTGTGGATTGCTCAAAAGCTGTATGGTGGGGCGTAAAGTGATCTAAGTGAGATGTATAAGTGTTCATCAACAATGTGGCCAAAGGTATTCGTCTCCTTGATGATAATGCATTTTTGTTTATACAGGAAAAATTTCATGCAAGTATGAGCGTTTGAAAGATATATCTCCTTAATTAATATTAAATATGTTTGAACGCAATTCTTGACCAGTAAGTAAACTTTTCTGTATACAACCAGTATATTTGAACAGGCAGACAGACCTTATGTCTTGAAATCATGCGAAAAAGCCAATTTCATATCTTCAGATTTTGCCCTATTTTTTATATGATACATAGGAATAGTTGTCCTTTGTGTTGCATTTTGTTTTGGGTTTGGCTAAAACTATCGCTTGTTTGACTGGACTACAAGCGAAAAGACGACTGACTTGGACGCATGTGTGATGGGTATTTTTTATGGTTTGCTTAAAACATATAAACTGGCTACACAAAGGGGCAACCTAATACATGTTTTAATACAGATATCAACGCCATGTAAGATATAATATACCAATAAATGAAATTTTCGATGTTTGAATGTAATGAATTAGTCGAAAATTGATTTCCCTTGTTTTGCTATGCTCCGATAGGTAAGTAGCCGTGTTAAGAAATCACGAGAAAGTTGATTTTAAGATTTGAAATGGTCATTCAGCTGTGGAACGACTGACTAGCAAGACGTGTTTTATCGAGAAGAACTATGTCGTTAGTTAGTACACTACGGACAATGAATAACGGACATGTACAGAATTGACATCGATGGAAATTTGAGGGAACTGTTGTTTGAGCCAGCAGAAGTTCAAAAGCCATAGGCCAAGTATCAGCGGCATGTACATATGGTTATTCGGATTCTGTTAATCAACGTATGTGGGGTGGGGCAGGTCAGGCCCCATGAACAATTCTTGAACAGAGATACATACACATATACCGGTGCACCAGCTTTGGTTCCTTTTGAGCTTATTCAGAAATAACAGTCGTACAACGAGGGATCGTCGGACCTGGTTGTGCTAGTAGAGAGGCGAACAGCATAGGAAGAAACTGCCCTTTCACCAAGAACGAACTATCAGAGAAATGAGACCTTCTCTATGGAAGTTTCCAAGCCCATGGAATTTTAAGATGAGTATTGTATTTTTCATTTTGAAAAAACAAAAAATGAATAAATAATTAAAATCTGAATGGGGCCAACTATCATATTGATTTTGGCAGGTTCAAGACAATCCAATTTGGATGGAAATCATTACCATAAAACTATGTCTGATTTTAAAAGAAAGTTCATTTGTACATGAAGCAGTTTATGATATTTTGGAAAAGGTCTGAATTAAAAATGTGATTTTTTTTTTTTTTGAGTAATTCCATTCAATGCTTTAGTTCAAAATAATGGCAAAAGAGGTTGCTTGCTAAAGGTTTTATACCAAGAGCTTAGTTTGAAAATATTTATTGGGATCATTACATATTTTGGAGTCGCTTGGGACCGTTAGATACTCTGTGGGGTTTATTTTTAGCATACCTCAAGAGGGATTGATAAGGGAAAGTCTTCATTGCGAGATATACGCCAGTATTGGGTGGATCCCTGTTACGAAAGTTGTGTCGTCAAAACTTTGTGGCGTCAAAATATTATATGAGTACAGTTACATGTATAGGATCTGTTTCGCAAATTATGACAAGGTACATTAGTATTGACATAAATAAAGCGAGGCCATGGATTTTCTACATTATGGTTTCCCAAGAGAACCTTGAACTGTATCCTTTCTGGGAAAAGACAAGTTTTCTCAAATATACTTAGTATTCACATTCAATAGACATATTGATGTGTTTTTACGTTAAACGGGGTGTCGTATGGCTCCTGTGCTAAAAAAGCTTAACGTTTTCTGATTGAAGTCGTTGTGTGATGTATATAGAGTTTTCAATTACTAAAGCATATTTTGAGCAAGCAGAGTGCAAGTGCTTCACAGAAAGTGGCATAGTACATAAAGGATATATTAATACAGAATTGCAAGATTTAGCAAGCAGTTTTTCAGATTTTTGTCAGGCATGCCATTCATTTAAAAATCGTTTGGCTGCCGCGGATATTTTGGATAGAGTAAATTATTTATCATACGTCACAGAAAGATATGACTGAGGGTTATCTTAGGCTTTAGTAAGTGGGGATTTTTAGAAATTGAATATTTTGTATCAGAACATGATACTTAATTGGCATTTTAATAATAATAATATAATAATAAAATGAAGCGAACGCATTTACGTGTTAATGTAGGACTAGAATGTTTTGTTTTGTTTGTTTGATTTGATTCTTTACGTCCCATCAACAATCTTTCAGTTGTAGAGGGACGGGTCTTCCTGGGTTGAACCAGTACTAAGCTAGGATTAATGTTCTTGCTCAAGGACACAACGCAGTGACGCCGGTGATAGAATGTTTTGTACTGTTTGTCTCACCTATTACTTTGGTCAGTAGAATGTTAAGAAAAGCGGAGAGGTGCAAGGCTAAATGCGTTTTAATATTTCCAGAGTGTAATCGGCCAACCTTTGGCATAAAAGAATGAAACGTGCATTCTTTCATAGTATATTTGATGTATTTGCCTAAAGAGAAGCAGGTTTTCATGCCATACTTAAATGGGGTTGATATGTTTCGTAATGCAAATGCAACATGTTATACGGTGTTATACTTGAAAAATGTTGAAGACAATGTGTAGTAGTCTCGCTTCGTTAAGCGGTTATGGCGTATGCCTTAAAATTGCTATTGGCTGTTATTGGCGAATAGGTTGTATGGGCGGGTATCGGCTCATTCTCTAAATTTAAGCATTTAACATGTTTGTTATACTTTTATATTTTTGAAGCCATCGTTTAGAAGTTGTCTCGCTTCGTTAAGCGGTTATGGTGTATGCCTTTCTATTTGCTGGTATCGGCAATTATGTAGGATGTGCGTGTATCGGCGCATTAACATTCAGCATATTTGTTATACTTGTAAATTTTAAAGACATCGTGTAGGAGTTGTCTCGCTTAGTTAAGCGGTTATGGCGTATGCCTTTCTATTTGCTGGTATTGGCGAATAGGTCATGCGAGCGGGTATCAGTGCATATGGCTTAAAAATTAACATGTTATAGGTTGTTATACTTTTTAATTTTTTAAGACGATGTGTAGGATTTGTCTCGCTTTGTGAAGGATTTATGGCGTATGCATTTCTATTTGCTGTTATAGGCGAGTATGTCGTGTGTGCGGGTATTAGTGCATATGCTTTAAAAATTAACATGTTATATGTTGTAATACTTTTTAATTTTTTAAGACAATGCGAGGGAGTTGTCTCGCTTTGTGAAGGGTTTATGGCGCATGCCTTTCTATTTGCTGGTATAGGCGAATATGTCTTGTGTGCATAGGTGCATATGTTTTAAAATACTGTTTTGAAAAGTACACACTGATTATTACAGTGACTGACTGTCAATTTCTATGGCACGTTCAGGTAGCTTACAAAGAGAAGACCAGGATTATAATTCCTCTGAAGTGAATTCTTATCTGAATCTGTTCTTTGAAGCGATTGTGTCATTCAATATTTGTATACATACGGCGACGTTGGTCTGAGAGGTAATCGACGTCGATTTAACGTTTGTTTTTGACGTACTGAGTCTGCTTAGCGTTTGCATGCATTAGATAGAGCGAGGTGAACTGGAAACGATACAGGGGCTATTTAGGGTGACAATGCGTTTATTTTTTCAGAGCCTAGCAGTTAAAATAGAGAAGCTACTTGGCGTCACGGCGGACAAGGGTCTCCCTGCTATCCAAGCTACTCATAAAGAAAAGGCTGATAGAACGAATGCATTCTATAAGCGAGGATTTAACCGTTGAAGAAGTTATGGACTTGAAAGTAAGGATGTGTTGGCCAACTCGGTGTGTCATATGGCATTATATATTAGTATATCTCGTTCAGTCTGCTAATACTAAATTCAAAGTCTCATAACAAACGCATATTATACTATTAAGGGTGCTCATGCAATGTTTGATTTCAAGTCTCCTACGGAATCTAAATTAGAACAAACTATTTTAAAGGCAGAGAAATGGAAATGATCTATGTCTATTTAGAAAAAGAACCTATACTTTTGACCAGTGAGATGCTTTTGAAATTATATAGAAATTGTTTATTGAGAACACTCTTAAATCAGAGAATGATTTCTGCATTACTTGATAGCCTATTCGGATCTTCTCAGGAGTCATAAACTGTTGAAATTGAAATACAGCGATATGGTGTTTAACAGTGTATACATACATGAGTCTGTTTATTATATTGTCTAGTAAAACAGACAAATACAGAGCAGTACATGGATTCTAATAGCAAGAAATAGTACGATAATTTTCCGTTTTTGAAACTGGAGCGATATTTCCTATGGGCAAATATTGCCGAGGATTCAGATTTAAAAATAATTTCTCATCTGAGTGCAACCATAACTGGTTATGAAGTAATCAAAGATAAAAAAAAAAAAAAAAAAAAGAAAAAAATGTCATATAGTAAAATGAAAAATTAGATCTTGTTACCACAACACTGATATGAATCAGTACTGTGTTTGCACTCATTGAGATCTGGTTGTGACTGATGCATTCATGACAGATTTTTCAAGTGGCAAGGTATAGATCAGACAAAGGACTGTTATATGAGACTCCGTAGACGAGAGGTTAATAGTTTCTCAGTCATTTTGAGATTAATTTTAGTATTGCAACATTTCAGCCCGTTCTTTTAGCTTCAGTCGGTCGGTAGTTCCAGCGGCTTATACCAAAAAATAAGATTTTTGTTCTTGTTGTATTTATAAGCTATCGGAGGTGGTGTTGCAAGGGAAATGAAATTTTCGATGTTTGAATGTAATGAATTAGTCGAAAATTGATTTCCCTTGTTTTGCTATGCTCCGATAGGTAAGTAGCCGTGTTAAGAAATCACGAGAAAGTTGATTTTAAGATTTGAAATGGTCATTCAGCTGTGGAACGACTGACTAGCAAGACGTGTTTTACTTAATATGCATGTATATACATGTAGCATGCGATAAGAGGGCTATAGGCATTAAGGTATTGGTTTCCCATATAAGTAATGCATGCATCCTTCTTATCGTAGATCAAAAGTCTGTAGAGTGTTCTGTCCAAGGGGCTGATATGTGGTGGATAACTATGTATGCATAAAGATGTTTTAATAAACATCAAGAAAAGTTTCTTATGAAAGAAATGGAAAAGTTTATGGAAAATATAAGGTGAAGTCGGTCGGTAGTTCCAGCGGCTTATACCAAAAAATAAGATTTTTGTTCTTGTTGTATTTATAAGCTATCGGAGGTGGTGTTGCAAGGGAACATTTCCAAAGTTTAAGAAAAACAAGATAGCGCTTGCAGTTAAAAATTTCCATGAGTTATTTCAACTCATACTAGGCTACACAATGTGCAAAGTTTGCATGGTCAGGTTTCATGGATGTCTTATTTGAGACACTACATTGCCAAGCTGGAATAAACCTCAATCACAAGAACTAGTCATACTTTTTAGAATAAGTAGGTGTGTCTGTAAAATATAAAAGTAAAAAAAACAAAGCCCTACTTTTTCTATTCTAAGGGGTTGTGACAAGCTACTGTGTCCTCAATGTAGAATTTATCACCGGAAGAGATGCATAGAATCATAACACTTTCTGACAATTGAATTTTGTCAGTTGTCCTAAATTCTTATTATCAGGCTTTCGCTTTTTCCTCTGTCTGACCGTCAAAATAAAAACAGCAATGCCTTGGACGTAATAATTTACTAGCCTGGCTCAAGGCTTCCATATTTGAGATGTGCAATATTTTTGACACGGCATTGGTCTCTAAAATTGACATACTTTTCAATAACTTCAAAATAATATGGAAAATATGGATCGTTAAAAATTAAGAGAACCTAAAAAATGTGAAAACAACAGACTCAGTTTCATTGAGTCTATTCTATTCAGGAGAGTAAATGTGTAATAACACAACCATCACGCTCTCTAGCACTGACTTATTCTGCTTTCTGCAACGTTCTTTAATGACCAGAATATGAAAGAATGCCATTATTACAAAAAGAAGTTTTAAAAATTCTACCAACTCGAAATGGCACAACGAATATTCTAGAAAAATGGACACTTTAGAAATAAAGAGAACCTATCAAATTGGTACATGACAGGCTCGTTTTCATTGAGTCTGTTTGTGATAATTAGTATGTAAGGTGTCAACTCTCACGTCCCCTTGCATCAGATAAAATCGATTTCTGCCTTCTGCCAGAACCCAATACGCTATTCAAATATCAATTTTCAATATTTTAATAAGTCAAATCAACTGGATTGCAGAATTTATTAGGATTTGGGACAGGATTAGATACCATACCCTCTCTTGGGTTTGACCCAAGTCCAAGGCTTATATTTCATCATCCGAAAGTAGTGGATGGATATGGCGGTTTACCTTACATGCCTTATACCAATGCATGTACCAATATATTAACTGTTCCTGTCTTGAGTGATTATGACTTTTTTAAGGAATGAATCTCTTCAGCTGTCAATTTCTGTTGTGTTTTTTTTTTACAAATGCATAAATCAATGTCACCAATAAATGTCGTGCAGCTTACTTGCGATTGTTGTTTAGGGCGATTTTTAAGATTATCATGGTATTTGAACTATGTGAAACTATTAATTCATTTTGTTTAAATTGGCAGAAATACCCTAACAGAGTGAGTATCTGCACCCAAACGAACATAGTGCTTAAAGTCTTTTAAATTACACTGAATATTTATCGACGAGAGACAAATTATAACATTCTGAATAGTAGATAAACAGGGCAGGCGTGACTGTATTTACAATATTGAAAGTACGGATATATATAAGGGTTTCATTTACTATCATAATTTTACACACATAGATGTTCTAGCCTGACTGGCTCATTTTATGCGTTACGTATCAGCCTTTTGAAAAAGAATGATCCAAAGGTTTTTACTTAGAGGTCTTGGTACATCTATAGCCATTATCTGAGATGATTTTTACAATAAAGATAAGTTTTATTTTCTCCCAAATAGTCATTTAACATGAACAATATATATATATATATGCTTTATTGCAACTATGTTGAATCTGGCAGAAAATAATGCAAATGATTTACATTAAATTTATGCTGTATAAAAACAACAACATTTTAGTGTCATTTTTTCCATTGTGTAACAGTGTTAAATACAAGACATGAAATACAATCAGAGGGTCATTCTTAATGCATGTAGCTGATGACACCTAATATGGACTGAAACTTTGTAATTTTGCTAATTTAGATTTGTGCTCACAACTAGTTCCTTGGTCATTAGAACACGAAAAGGAGAAGCAATTTCTTCTCTTTCATTGATATTTAAAGCCTATCAAGTATATATGATTAAAATTATAGTTTACTGGTTTTGTATCTGAAACTGCATTATTGTACAAAGGTCCAGTACCTATTTCAAGTGGTCAGAACTAATAACTGTGTATGTCACTAGAGGTCTGTTCGAGTGCCTAGACATCCAGTAGTTGCCGCTAGAGATATACTCAGAGCGTCAGTATCTGTCACAAGATGACATCACAGCTGAATCTCAGTACCTGTCACAAGTCGCGAGTATTAACATCCTGAGTACCAGTATATGTCACTAGCAATCAATGTGTCTGCTCAAATTTACAGTTACTGTCACTAGATGTCAGTATACTTCCCTTAGTTCAAGAACCTGTCACATGTGGTCAGTACTTACAGTCTGTTTGTGACCAGTTGTCAGTACTACTGCCCACAGTTCCAGTAATGTCACTACGGGTCAGTTCACTAGCCTGGGTCAAAATACCTGCTACTAAATGTCAGAACACTATTCTGAGAGTCCAGTCACCTGTCAAAAGTGGTCAGTATCAATATCTTGAGTACCAATATCTGTCACTAGAGGTCACTATTTGTGCATAGAGTTCTAGTTACTGTCACTTTTGGTTAATACAAATAACCTGAGTACCAGGACCTGTCATAAGCTGATATACTACTGCCCAGAGTTTCAGTTACTGTCACGTGAGGCCCTCACTATTCATCTGAGTCAAAGTACCTTTCACTTGAGGTCACCATATTTTCAGTTCATGCCACTAGATATCAGCTCAGTACTTGTCGCAAGCGGTCAGCACTAGCCTGGTCTTTAGGCGTTGAAATGAAAATATCTACAAAAGTGTAAAATCTACAAAATCTAAGATGTACACCATGTGGATAGTCTACTCGTTCGTCTCAAAATTAACATAAATATAAGCCAAGGTGTTAAACGTGGACTTGTTATCCAAATGGGACAAACAGTTCCTAACTTTTACAGAAAAAATCAAACTATTATTTCTCATACAAGTAGCTAGTCTAGGTCAGCAGTAATACCATGAGTACCAGCACATGACACTATTGGTCAGTAGTACTACTCAGAGTTTCCTTCGTTGTTACTAGGTGGTTCATACTACTCCTATAAGTCCAGGTACCCGACACTAGATGTCAGTACACTACCCTGAGACAAGGGACAATGTACTGGTCTGTATTAATACCCTGATTACCATTAGAGCACAACTACTGTTTAGAGCTCCAGTACCTAGATGTCAGCACACTACCCTCAAACTCAGTGCATGCCACTAGATGCCAGAACACTTACCTGACATAAGTGGTCAGCACTGTCCAGACCTCCAGTAGCTACCATCAGCATCTGAGTCTCAGTACCTGTCACTAGATGCAAGTACACTGCCCTTAATCTCAGTATCTGTCTCTGGACCAGGAAATGCCACAATCACACACTACAGACCAAGCCACGACACCATGAAGAAGAGACAAAGAGCATAGATCCTCTATTGGATCTCCTTTTATAATCACTTCATTAAGATTGACCTTTGACCTGCTGTCTATAGCCCCTAGTGAGTGGTACCACTTTTAGAGTATAAAAATTCAGGTATTTAAAGTTCACTACCCTGAGATTCTGTACATGTCACTAGATGTCATTACACTAACCTTGATGTTAATACCTGTCACAAGTGGTAAGTATTTGTAGCCTGTGTACCTGTACCAGTCACTAGCGGTCAATATTGCTGTCCAGATTCCCAGTTACTGTCACTGGAGGTCAATACACTACCCTGAGTCCCAGTACCTGCCAGTATTGATCATTACTGATAAACTGAGTACCAGTATCTGTCCTCATAGTTCAAAACTACCTCCCAGAAGTTTTGGTACATGTAACTGCCACTAAAGGTAAGTAAACTTCCCAAAGTCTGATTACTTGTCACAGTGCTAATAGCCCTGATAGTAATATCTGTCTTTAGAGGTCAGTACTTCTGCTCAGAGTTCCTGAAACTGTCACTAGAGGCATGTATTGCTAGCATGGTACATTTCACTAGAGGTCGAAACTATTAGTACTACCCCGATTCCTAGTGATTTGTACTAAAAGTAAGAAAGAAGGCAAAGATCAGGAATGGATACAATCAAGCACCACGCCTAACCCAGGATACAATATGGGATAGTGACAAAACACAATAAAAAATCACATACAAGAGAGTCTAGAGGCCAGTCCTTTCCCAGCAGGTGACCAAAAGGCTACAATGAACAGACATGAAAACATGATAAACACAAAACATAAATAATAAAAAAAGATCCACAAAAGAAGCATCGCCTTGGAATGGTCAGTAAAAAATACCAAAAACCTGTCACAGTTCATACTTCATAGTTCAGACTTCACAGTACACACTTCTTACTCAAAGTTCACATTTTATACTTCACACTTTATAGTTCTGGCTTCACACTTCATACTTTACATTTAATAGTTCACACTTCACACTTTATAAAACGTACCAAAACAGAAACACTCGCCGTTTTAATCAGTAATAGGTCACAGTCACGTGTTTAAAGATTGGAGACATTCACTTAGGTTTGAAGCGTGGAGTGCGAAGTATGGAGTGCGAATCCTGAACTGTGAAGTATGAAATGTGGACTATGAAGGGTGAAGCTTGCAGTCTGAAGTAAGCCGTCTAAAGAATACAATTTGAAGGGTGAACTGTGAAGTGTAAACTTGGTAGTATGAAGTTAAGTTAGACCATTAAGTATGAACTGTGAATTGTCCCTTTCCGTTGTCTTCCATTCATTGAATAACGTTTTTATTTCAAACTGTGAAGTGTGAAGAATGAAAACCATTGTTTTGGCTTGTCCATTTATTGCAAAATGTCAGCGATTTATTTACCTCGGTCTGTGACAATTTTTAATCATATCTCAGGTACCATTTGTAAGTATGGCATGCAACTTCACAGGCTGGTACATCGTACATATAGACAATGTATCTCTAATAAAAAAAATGTCTCGATTTTTGAAATATTGGAACTATGTCATGAAACTTCACAGGTGGCTGCAAGTCAATGTGAAGTCTGTGGTAGATCTGTAGAGACTCCAACTCATGTGGTTGACTTTTGGAAGATAGACACATTATGAAACGTCATTATAAATATGACATCATGTAGATCATATGTGACGCCAAACGTGCAAAATCATGCTAAGCTTTAAAATTGCATACCAAAATCTCATCTACATATCTTTTCACTACAGCCAAACAAGTTTTTTTTTCCTTTAATAGTTCTTGGACTGGATTTTTTTTCAAAAAGGTTCTTAATGATATAACAATACCAGCGTTATGACGTCAATTTCAAACCAAATGACGTTTTGGCTTGGCTATCGTTAGTTTGCACATTACGTCAATCCTTAGGCCTGCGCACTAAATGGCTGGCGTCTTTAGTTTCACTCGTTAAAATGTTCTTCTAAGCCATTTTCCAGTTGTAAACTATGGGGAAACCCCATCATTATTCTCTATAAACACACTGAAACTTCCAAATCAGACAAAAACGACCAGAAAATTTACTTTTCTTTTACCAAATATCTATCGTATGGTGAAAATACCAACTGATACCCTCGTGCTACGCACTCGTGAAAAATACTGATATTTCACTGCAATTCACGAAATATATCTGGCATTCATCTTAAACAGTAAAAAGCTCTTTATATATATATACTCAGAAGAAAAAGTTTTGTCATTATTTATGTTTTCTCATAAAATCAACAATACTGGATATATCATTGTCAAATTGTATACATGAGTTGTATTATCGTAACTTTATATGTATCCGTTTTTGTGTGATAAATGATGCCTCTATTAGACTGTATCAACCAAACTTCAAAATGCACGATGTGCACGTGCTGCGGTAAACCGGCAGGGTTATGTTCTCATTTGCTGTTCGATTTTGAAAGAGAGTTGTTCCTATGGCAATAATCCGGAGAAAATTAGTGTTAGCGAGCTTAAGTCGTCGTCCAGGCAATCAACAAATTACAGAAATACCGCGTTTTGACGTCTTGAAGCAGGTGCACGTGTTGCTGACGTGCCACGCAGTTTTGGATGTAATGAACAAACAATTTATCGTCTGCAAACACGTTTCCGACAGCCTGGCAGTAAAAATGACAAGCTTCCGTCAGGGAGACCACGGATATTGACGCCACTTGAAGTTAGGGTCATAGTAACGTCAACATGACGTAATCGCTAATGGCCGCTTGAAAACTTCTTAAACACCTTAGATATGCAACAGATATGAGAATTTCCGCCTAAACTGCCAGAAATCGTCCAAGGGGCGCTAGATTATTTTTTTAGTTTTGAAATTTGAATTTTGACATTGACCTCTTTGTGTAATTTTGATGAAGTAAAGGGGTATATTTTCAGAATGTTTTGTTGACAATGTTCACATTTAAAAGAAATTAAATGAATTTCATGTTGAGTAAGGTTTTTGTCAATATTAAGACTGTCTTACAAAATCATTGCACACAGTGTCTGTACTGACTAAACTTTTTCTTCTGAGTATATGTAAACCTTAACTAAATTATTGATATGAAACAGAACAATACAAGATTCCTGTCCAAAAACTCTCCAGTGAAACTCCCGCTGTCTTGTTTAATAGGTGCTTGAACAATTCAGTCCAAAATTGTATAATACCCCATCAGCTCTCAGTCCTTTGATTTCTTGTACTTGTACCATACATGTATTGTCTGTCATTATCAGGATCGTTGCGTCTTAGAAATGTTTGAAATGCTACTAAAGCATACATCTCCGTTTCATGTTCCGTAGTCTGTCCTTATTTTTCGAGGGGCATCCACTATTGGCTGTAACTGCAGCTTCTAAAAAGTAGCCACCAATGAGTTTTGGGTAATTGTTGGTCTGATAAACATTTACCCATATAATTTTGAGAGAAAGTTCACATATGCACCCATTTATACACAGCCCAATATAATATCCGTCTGTATGCCATATGAACTTTGGTCAAAGCATGGTAACCCTGGCTTCTCATTCGCCTGAAACTACCCTGACTGGATCCAAATAGTGTGTATCAAGCTAGCATCTTTCATTTTGATTCCATATTCCTTACAACGTGACTACATCATACGATAGCCATTAAGTCGTCCTAATCCAGAAAGCTGTCCTTGTAAAAAATTAACAGCTGCGTGTACACAGTTAACAACTTCTTTAATGTCTTAAACATAAACGAATCTAATGTTCTTGTTTCAATACATGCTGTTTTGCCTCTGCAACGTAACCCTTTATTTATTTAGCAATCCAATAAACCACAGACACAGAATGCATGGCGTCCATCATAAGGCCTGATTGGTGGATTATGTCATGGGAACGAGATAATTATGTCGTGGGAACGAGACATAATGTCGTGGGAACAAGATATTATGTTGTGGGAACGAGATAATTATGTCGTGGGCACGAGATCTTATGTCGTGGGCACGAGATTTTATGTCGTGGGAACGAGATCTTATCTCGTGGGAACGAGATAATTATGTCGTGGGAGCGAGATCCTATGTCGTGGGAACGAGATGAATATTTTTTTCCACATGTCCCCTCAGTGCTGTCGTAATTTTCCCATCCTTTTCAACCTTGGGTAATCATTTACTCATTTCTATCTCTGCTTCTCCCATCCCATGCCAGCCCTACCTGATTAGTCCAATTGTAACGTTTGCTTTATCGCCTCCATAAAACATGTTAATACATTCTTTGTGTTCCATACTGGTCCGTACTGACACTAAAAATGGACCATGGGGTGCATTTGGGCAGAAAAGTGGATCATGATTACACTTAATTATGTAGAATGTACCAATACACCACCTATACGCAGAACCTAAATTAAGGGAACCCTTGTATTTCATTTATTTATTTTTATTTTACCTAAAACACATACAAGATATGGAATCCAAGTCAATATCGGGTGTGACCTCCATGTGCAGCAGCCCATGTACAACACCTTCTGGGCATAGTGGAGGTGATATAGTGTATCTCTGTTCTCGGAATCTGTTGTCATTCCTCCTGAAGTGCAACACCAAGTTCCTGGAGAAATATAAGGGTTCCCTTATTTTTGGTTCTGCGTAAATTTCACTACATTTGCTACGTCCTCATATGTAAAGTTTGTATGATTTGAGAGAAATAAAGTTGTTCTGTTCTATTTTGCAAATTGCAGCACCAAAATATCATGAGAAATAATAGCTACAAAAATAAAAATACACTAGGATTAACTAGCTTTTCTCAATGGATGACAATTATAAATTGCCAGTTTCTTATGCACGCATAGGCACCGTATTGTTTCCTTTATTTGTGTTCAAATTTCTTCCCTGAAGTAGTGTCACTGGAAAGACCAAGACACAGTTTGCTTTAAATGGCGAGAAAGGTAAATGCTATGATAAAGGATGTTACCATTGATATATAAACATAACAAGATTATGTCTTATTGCTATGCAATGCATGAGTCCCCTACCGGATTAAAGAAAACCTACCACCCCCACTCCCGCAATCCAGATGTAGATGTTGTTGTACGCGTCATTTCCTTTTATTCAATTTGATATGCACCATGACCATTTTTAGAAGAAGAAAAAACTGTTTTTACATTTTGGTCCCACACTAGAGGGTCGATGTGTGTGTAAGGGCAACATTTTGCTTGTAATATGTTGCCGTACGTTTCATTGCCTTTAATTTGATGTGCAACATGAACATATTCTGAAAAAAAGTTGATTTTTCGGCAAAGTTTGTGTTACAGGTATGACCTTGACTTTCGGGGTTGCTAAAGTGGCTAAGTGTTGTGCATGAGTACTAATGGAAAGTGCAACAGTTCTCACGCCCCTAGCACCGGCTCAGGCCTATCAATGGCAGTCTTGGAGTTGAAGAACAAACTGGGGTCAAGTATAAGTTGGGTCACATCACACATGGGCACCATACCACCAATATCAACATCTGTAAGACTTAAGGCGCTGGTTCTGTTGTTGTTGATTCGTTGTTGATTGTTACTCCCATTGTGGGATTCTGTAATTGTTCTATGTTTTGTTGTGCGTTACTTTGTGTCCATTCTAGCTTTGCAATCATCTCGATGGGGAAGAGAGAGCTGGTTGCTTTGCTTTTTTGTCTTTCTGGTGTCTCGTGATTGTTGTGTGACTCTTCCTCACGATACCACAGGTTTGTCTGCAGTTTGTGATTGTGGTATTTCCTGATCAGACTCACTTACTATTTTTGTATCTTCGTAAAAACTGCTCACTTGGATCCTGAAGTGGTTGACACTCAGTCAAGAAATACTGTCTTGTCTCCGGGCTCGTTCCACACACTCTGCAGTAGGGTTCACAGCAAACTGGTTGAGCATTGCTCTGTTACTCTGGTGGGTATATGTACCAGTAAGGAGACGGCATTTAAGCTGGGCTCTTCGGCTGTCGTGAATGTTATCGTGCACGGATGGCCATATTTGGTGTGCTACTCAAACCTTTACACTATCTGGGTTAATGTACTTTATAATGACGATTTTGACTAATGTCCTCCCGCCGCTGAGTTTTAACCGCACCGTTGATAGCGTTGTTAGCCATTTTTTTCTATTTATTTTTGGTGGCATATTTTTTCAATAATTGAGACGGTAATGGTATATTATATTTTTTCAAGAGTTTCTTAATTTTGCTAAGCCACGAAAGTTCTGATGAAGTTTTCATTGCAAGGTGCCGTACTGATCCAACGACAAAATAGATTAAGCATATTCTTATGGAGCACTGCTTCAACTGGAAGGATTCCCAGTAGAGCAAGTGCAATCGAGTTTTGTACTCTGTCTGGTAGGGGACTGTAGCTGTTTGAAATTTTCCAGGGATTTAATGTCACCAACTTTCAAGTCAAGCACTTCAAGACCATAGCTAAGCGGGGGACCGGATGACAGTCCAAACGTCCCCATTTCAAAACGGCCCCAAGTCAAAACGTCCACCAAATTGGTTATAACGTCCCAAAAGAATGGTCAAAACGTTCCCATGGTCAAAAAAAAGTTGGTCAAAACGCCGCTAAATGATTTTATTCTATATTTTATGAAATTTTAGGCATAATCTGGGATGTTTGAATGAAATTGTTAGTCCCCTACCGGTTAAAGACCGGTCTCTGGGGACTATGTGTTTGATCGATTCAATCTGTCTGTCTGTTTGTCAGTAACGCTTTCGTGTCCTGGACATATGTCCTATATTATTTGAGGTAGGCATCCCAAATTTAGTATGTGTGTGTATGTGTTTTGTTTTTTGTTTGTTTGATTTGATTCTTTACGTCCCATCAACAATCTTTCAGTTATATAGGGACGGGTCTTCCTGGGTTGAACAAGTACTAAGCTAGGATAAATGTGTCTTGCTCAAGGACCACAACGCAGTGACGCCGGTGAGGCTCGAACCCGCGGCCCTTCGGTCTCAATTCAAGCATTCTACCATTGAGCCACTGCGCTCCCTCTGTGTGTGTGTGTGTGTGTGTGTGTGTGTGTGTGTGCGTGCGTGCGTGCGTGCGTGCGTGCGTGCGTGTGTGTGCGTTGGGATGGCAGAGTGTCACGTACCATTTTTTGGTCACTATGACCTTGATCTTGACCTTTGGCCTAATTTCTAGAAAAATCGTGTCCGGAGCATATCTCTACATTATTTGAGGTAGGATTTTAAAACGTGGTGTGTATATGCATCTTGGGATGGTGGAGTGTCGCAGACCATTTTGAGTCAGTGAAACCTTGAGCTTGACATTTGACCTTATTTCGAGAATAACCATGTCCGAAGCATATCTCCTACATTATTTGAGGTAAGAATCCCAAATTTGGTGTGTGCATGCATCTTTGGATCACGATACCATTTTTGGGTCACTGTGGCCTTATTGACCTTGACTTATGACCTCGTTTCCATAATAATCGTGCCCGGGGCATATTTCCTACTTTTATTTAGCAGGGATCCCAAATTTGGTGTGTGGATGAATCTTTGGAATCCGGAGTGTCGCATACCATTTTGGGGTCACTGTGGCCTTGAACTGGACCTCATTTCTAGAATAATCGTGTCTGGAGCGTTTCTCCTATTATTTGGGGTAAGAATCCCAAATTTGGCGTGTGGATGCATCTTGGAATTGCGATGTGTCGCATATCATTTTGGGGTCACTGTGATCTTGTTGACCTTGACCTCTGACTTTGTTTCTAGAATAATCGTGTCCAGATCATATCTCCTACATTTTTTGAAGTAGTAATCCCAAATTCGGTTTGTGGATGCATTTTGGGATTGCGCAGTATCGCCTGCCAGTTTTTGGTCATTGTGACCTTGACCTTTGACCTCGTTTCTAGAGTATTTGTGTCCAGAGCATATATTTTACATTATTTGAGGTAGGAATCCCAAATTTGGTGTGTGGGTGCATATTGGGATAACGGAGTGTCAAGTACCATTATTGGGCACTGTGACCTTGACATCTGACCTCATTTCTAGAATAATCATGTCTGAGGCATATCTCCTATATTCATTAAGATATAAGAATCCCAAATTTGTTGTGTGGGTTACTCTTGAGATGGTGATGTGTCATGTACTAGTTTTGGGTCACTTTGATCTTGGCCTTGACCTTCGATCCGGTTAAGAATCAACTTTTTCAAAATATGGTCACGTTGCATATCAAATTAATGTGAATGAAATTTACAACAACATGAAAGCAAAAAATATGCTCTTACATGCACATTTGGCCCCTTATTGGGTCAAAAGGTCAAACAATTTTCTTTCTGAAAATGGCCATGTTACATATCAAAATTAAAGAGAATGATACGTACACGCAATAAGTGTGTCCTTAAAGGCACCTCGACCCCTGGGCGTGGTCAAAGTGAATACAGGTTTCTTAGTGAAAATGGTCATGTTACATATCAAAGTAAAGAGAATGATACGTACGACAACGTGCAAGCAATAATTTTGTCCTTACAGGCACCCTTGACTCCTAGGGTGGGGTCAAACGGTTTCTGAAAGTAGTCATGTTGCATATCAAATTGAAGGAAATGATAAAAACAATAACATGAAAGCAAATATTTTGCCCTTTACACACACCCTCGAACTCTTGGTGGGGTCAAGATCAAAGATTTTTTCTTCTTCTGATAGTATAAAATAAACAGGAAGGTTGGTCATGCACACACCATGGTCATCTATACCATGGATTGGTTGGGTGGGGGAGGGGATTTCCATTTACCCGGTAGGGGACTCATGTATTGCAAGCTCTTGTTTTAGATTATGTGATTTGTATCTGAGTACAATTTCAGTAAAATAGCATTAAGAATGCAGTTTGCTGACAGTCCTTCTATACAATGTCTTTCAAAGACATTGTATAGAAGTACATTTGCGAGTTTTTGATGATTTGTTTTGTGGTAATTATCAGACAATCGCTATGATTGTAAGTTTGGTGTAGTTATTTAATCATTAGCATTTGATATACAGTTGTTATAATTGAGCATGTGAGGTTTGTTTGCATATTGGGATAACGGAGTGTCAAGGTTGGTAAGCAGCGCTAGAACACCCGCTAGAACATCCGCAGTAACATGAGGTATCCACCAGTAGACAACACGCCCACTTGCCGGACTCCTTGCTTTATTATTCTTCTTCCAGAATTATTACAAATGGGTGCGAGAGTGTCCCTTCCCAGTTCACAATTGGTACCGTACCTAGACTTCACAATGGATGTAAGATTGGTGTACATATTTCTTAACAGCAGCTAGTCGGCGCCCGTTATACCATCAAAGTAAGTAAGGGTGCAAAGAAACAATCAAGTACCACACCTGACCCAGGATACCAATGTGAAAGTGACAAACTCACAGTTATACACCACAAAAGAGAGCCAAGAGGTCAGCCCTTTCCCAGCAGGTGACCACAAGGCACAAATAAACAAGCTCGCACAAAGACGTAACAAACACAGGACAGGAAAAAACATAAAAGATCCACTAATGAAGTACCGCCTTGGAACGGTCAGTAAAATATTTTACTGGAGGGCTTAAACCGGTTTCACCGCGCCAACCTCACCCTTAATTCAGATGTGGATCAAGACACATGTAGATATTTGGTTGGCATGAATGACCCCCAGTGGGGGTGGGGTTACTCTCAATTTTTCTGCATACGTAGGCTCGGGCCCAGCATCTACCCTTCATCCCAAAAAAATATCAGGAATTTCAAGCACCCCAAAAAAAATATTTGAAATTTTAGCAACCCAAAAGAAATTCCCCATTCTGTACCATGACCTTAAGAATCGCCCCTAAAATGCATAGAAATGACCCCTAAATATAGTCCAATTTTGTGTGATGACCCCAATAAAATATCCACAAAATCTTCATACCCCAGTACTGGAGCAAAAGAAATCCAACATGTAAACCCCGGTGGGCCCGGCAAACATGGTCTCCACGTTTTGACTTGGGGACGTTCCATTTCACTTGGGGATGTTTTTCCTTCCAGGATTTAGCCTCAACCAACTCAGAAACTGATGACGTTCTTTACATAACACAAACGCGGGGTTGTCAAAAAAGCTGCAATTCTTTTGAAAAAAACTGCCCTAAATATGACTTCAAGGATCAATTGCTTGAAACGAATAGGCGAGAGTGTGAAGAAATATAAACTGATTGATCTGGAAGGAAAGAATGAAGTATGATGCGAAAATGAATGTTCTATCTTCAATCAAAACTGACTAGTTAGACCTCGCCACATTTTTCGCGAAATCACAAAATTCACCAACCAACTAAATTCAGATACTTTACTTTAGCCAAGTTTAGGCTAATGGGGGAATATATTAGGCAATGCCTTTTGTGCCCCATGTCTTCTTGAATTGTGCTTGCCGAGTCGATTCTGAAATGAGTTGACTTCATGCGCGGATCCAGAAATTTTTGCCAGGGCAGGGCTTCCGCGTACGCCGTATATTACGTCCAAATATAGGCTGCGTACGCCTAAATTACACATCAAAGACATACCACTGACTTCTGAATATTCCTTAGTACGGCCAAAAATGAATATCGAGAGGTCCTGTCTGCAGAAAAAAATGCCCACATTTACCAGATTACGTGTATTTGTCCTGCCTTCATATTGGAAACTCATGTATTTAGTTTATTGACCACGCTAGGACGTCCCACTTGACTGATTTCGAGAGTTTTATTGACAGCCAGTGTCACATGTAGGCTTCAGCTGGAAGCGTAATTATAAAAGCGTGTCATCCAACAGGTGTGAAAACATCGACACATCTTGACAATGGCCTTAGAAACCATTCCCTGCCGCTCCAGGTCGCGAGACGGACATCCAGTCCCTGAGCAATAAAGCGAAACAGCCAATCAGTAGGGCCTATCTGTTTTGTTTGACAGTTGAGAAATCTTTGAAATACAGAAAGTGCCGACATGACGCTTTGCACGCTTGAGAAATAACTTTTATAAACTCTACAAGTCTGCGTCATAATTGTTTTGTAGATCCTGCGCATGCCATAATTTAGTACTTGAACACTCCTTCTACACAGATCTACACAGGCACTACACCAACGAACATATTAAAAATGAATGTTGTTTTGTTGCAATTTTTACACTGTACAAGTACCAGCTTATAAAAAATAAGTGTTACACAAATAAGTACAAGCTTTTAAAATAAAGAATTGCTACACAAACTCTATCTATCTATCTATCTTTCTATCCATCCATCATTTCATCCATCCATCCATCTGTCTATCTATCTATCTATATCTATCCATCCATCTATCTATCTATCTATCTATCTATCTATCTATCTATCTATCTATCTATCTATCTATCTATCTATGCATGCATTGTAAGGAACAAAAAATGATCTCTGAAATATATGTTATTTTTCAAAGCAAATTTGACAATCCGTCACACTGTGACGGTATCACAGAAAAAATTCAATGGGACTTCAAAATTTCAAGGGTCGGAAGTCTGGACTTCCTGGATTTGAAAGTTAATGAAAGCCCTGCCAGGAGGGTTCCTTGCCCGACTGCCAGAAAACTCTGACAATGTTTTTTTAGTCCTCAACTTGTTTTACAGTGGTTTATCAATGGTTTATTTCAAAGAAAATTATAATTGGCTAGATTTCACTTAACCAGGCACAGCTTATTTTGACTAGGGTTTTTGGGTCTGTTTGCTTCTAAATTATTTCTTGAAACTTTTGACATGGTTGGCTGTTATAAGCTGAATAAAAATTGAGGGGGTATGGGGGCTATGGCCCCATTTATAATATGCTACATGAACAGACTGTACCATGGTGCCTGGTAAAGTGCAAATGTCCCTTATAATTTTCGAAGTTTTCAGAGTGGTCCAACATTTTCCAGGGAGTGTCTAAATACTAATTTGTTTAGAAACCCATAGAACTTGTGATCTTCCAGGGGGGGTCCAACCCCTTATCCCCCCGTCTGGATCCGCACATGACTGTCTTTACAGAAATAACTTCCTCCAGTAATTTGTTCCAAGAATTCACTACTCGAATACTGAAAAAAATTCATCTTTGTAAAATACCTTTTTTAGCCTTGGCTTATACAGTCTCTGAGAGTTACCCCTTGTTATAACTTATACTTAAGTCACTATATTTCTGTATAAAGCCATGTAAACACACTGGTACTTCATAAGGTCAATACTGTCGACACTTATATTATCTCGTGGTATCAGCTCGGACCCAGTATAAATGGACTGGTCACTGACGGAAATACAAAGTTATGTTGTCGAGGCTTTGTTTAAGTGCTATTTCGAAGTACTACAGGCTACAACTACTCAGCTAGCCTATAAAATTTATTCTGAGCAAACCCCAGATTATACAAAGTTATTCCTGGAATGCAAAGTCGGAATATTACAATACAGTAAATAAATTAAAGTTGTATCATCTTTTTAGGTTGATTTCTGACGATTTTCGTCTAAAAGTGCCGAAAATATCTGAAAAGAGTACCTTGGTCTCTTGCTGACATTCATAAAGAGGAATAAACTTTCAATAAATATAACAATACAGTCTAAAAGATAGTATATTGAACCATTGCTTTTCGGAAGAAATATCAACAGATATGCAGAGAAATAATAGAGATATGATTATTTATTCTTCAACATACGTCAGTTTTGATGTCAGTTACCGGTCCATGTATATTGGGTCCGAGCTATCAGCCATCTTGAGGGGGTGCAGTGGCTCAGTGGTAGAGTGCTTGACTCGAGACAGGGGGGCCGCGGTTTCGAGCCTCACCCACATCACTGTGTTGTGGTCCTTGAGCAAGACACATTTATCCTAGCTTAGTACTGGTTCAACCAAGGAAGACCCGTCCCTGTTTAACTGAAAGATTGATGATGGAAGTAAAGTATCAAATCAAACAAAAACAAACAAAATCAGCCATCTTGAAAAATTTATCACATTTTACATTTTCTTGTCCACTTATGTTTTTATATGTCTCTATGAGGTCACCACGTTGTCTTCTATCCTCAGGAGAAGTTAGTTTTAACCTCTTAAGTCTGTCACTATATGATAAATGTCTCAACTCAGGTACCATCTTAGAAGCGCATCTTTGAATTTTCTCAAAAATGTCAATATCCTTTCTATAATATGGATTCCAAGCTTGAACACAATATTCCATGTGACAGCGATCAAATATGTCTTATATAACAGGGCAAAACTGGATATTTCAAATGTACAATAAGAACTCCCTTATAGTGCACTTGTAATTTATCTATCTTCTTAACTGGAGTGGTTAGCACACTTGCCTCTGGTGCTAGAGGTTTGATCCCCGCTCGCGGAGAGGAAAAGTTTCGGTGTCTGAACAAGCTTTCCTTTGTGTCCTTTGCAGGGATACACTAAATTAGTGTGCCATTCCTCAGATCGGGATGTTAAAAGATCTAAAGTAAGAGTTTTGTGATAGAATGTAGATGCACAAGATCACAGCGATGTATATGAGGTTGTCCATATTGTCAAGTCAAAAACTGCATGAAGTATAAAATGTGGTGACATTTCTGACTTTTTACCTCCTAACTTAGTAAGACAATTTTATTCTAAGCTATATGGTGCTTCTTAGTCTTACAGGCCTTTAGTTAAGAGTGGGTACCACAAAAATAATTGTCTTATTTCTCAACCAAAACATATGTTGTGGGTACTCTAAAGAATCGTCTTAAAGAGACGTTTTTTTGAGCTCCCAAAACATATGCTAAAAATTATGGGTAAGAAAATATCTACAATTTTACGCTGATTTTTTTTTTATCTAAACCTATGTTCTTACAACATTTTTTCTAATTCCAGGTTACAATAGGTCGGAACCCAGATGTGACAGTTTGTATATTGTCTACAATGATCTCTAGGTGTCATGCTATACTCAAGAAATCACAAAATGGTACATGGACTATTAAAGATAACAAGGTATGCAATTCCTACTGTACAGACCTCTAGATAAGATTGCATATTTGAAAATTATTTTTCTTATTTTTCAACTGAAACATATGTTGTGGGTACTCAAAAGAGCCATCTTAATTCTTTTTAGTGCAGAATGCTACCAGATACACCAGTCATTGCCAAGATTGAAAACCTAATTTCGTAGCAACACATCCATGTATTCCAAACTAAGCTATCGCACCATTGAGCAGCCAAGGCTCAGACTATCCTGCACATCCACAAATCTCGCCTCACACACTTAAAGTATTATTAGACTTTTCCCTTAATGTATAGGCGGCACCTCATGAATGCGTAATAAGGGCTGGTCAACCTTAGACATAGGTAAAAGCTGAAAATGAGGCGTTTTATTCAAAAGTAACTGTATCATTTTGCGCCATTACCTCAGTATAGAGGCAAAACACATTATTTAGTCCTTAAAACGCCAGCAAAATAACTGCATCTGAAAATGTCTATTTAACATAAGCATAGAGACAAACATTGTGGATCCAGATCAGACTGTTCCTACTGGAGCAGTCTGATCTGGGTCCACACTGTTTGCCTATGAGGCTTCAAATATTTTAGTGGGCTACAAAAAAGATACATTTTGTGTATATGCGCTTTAAGGGTTAATAAATGTGAGTTCAGTGTGTATACGGTTAGGATTTTCATGAAATGCACGCATGTTTGCGCGGCCCAAACAACTTATTTATTCTTCACCAAATTATAAATAGAACCTGATTTCCCTTGTTTAGCAGATGAAATAGCTGAACCACGTCCAGATATAAATATTAAAGTTGCCACCTTTACAGTAAGCAAAAAGTCTATTTATATTGGAGTAGATTAAAGCTCTTAACCAACTACATTGTATTACACTTCTAGCCCACTGGATAGCTGTGAATGTGTATTTAAATTGTGATTATATGCATATGCGATAAGTACCAAAAAACTTGTTAACTGGCTTGACCCTTTGTATATGGAAACTCTCAAAGGGATACTTTTACTATGAAGAATGCATAATGCAGCATTTCATCAGCATCTTTACTCTTTGTGAAGGTACCTGTAAGATAGATTTTCAGATAAAACATGTAATTTTTTCTTTCATTCATAACCCATAGATATATACTAGGCAAAAAAAGAAACGCCGCATATAAAACATACATTGTATATGGGGGTCTTTAAACCAATCTTTCACAAACGATTTGTCACAGTTTGAGCGCTGATTCTTGGATTATGAGTTCCTGGGGGCTGTGCTAGGTATCATGCCACCGGACGAAATTGATTCAGCTGTTTAAACGTACGTTTTTATCGAATTTGACGTCGCATCATTAGGCGATGACGCCATGAATGCGTAAGGTCTGACATTGTTCCAATTTGTCAGAAACGTTTCCTAAGACATCCAGTCATCCTTGCATGGCATCGAAATTTTTGGGCTATCACCGATGGCGTCACGTTAGCTTGTAGCATTCTTATCGCCTTTTCGCGAACAACATGTGTCCGTTTTGGCATCGTAAATTAGCAATGTATAACTTTTATTTTAAAGTTTTCTAAATGTTTTCAAGCAAATTGGATATTAGACTAGTGATTTCAGTAGTTATTACATGTGTAAATCTAAATAAAATGAATGTGCACGTGAAAAACTTGAAAATAAAAAGACAGTCAGTACACTGGTTTGGGTTGACTGAGCTCAATGAAACAATGGGAATAATGTGTGGCAGGAATAGTAGCGAAACATAGACATCAGATAAAATTTTGTAACTCTCATTTAACGCTCAATATTTTTAATCTTTTTATTCGGCGTTTCTTTTTTGGTCTAGTATATACAAGGACCATCCCAAGTTAATTGTATCAAACCAGAAGGAAGAATCCATTAGTATACAACGAGTTAAAAGACATTTGAGCCGCAACATGTGATTTCCAACAATGTGGCATTTTGACAAGTGTAGACTCAGACGAGCATGTGCAGCCTCCTTTTAAGCTTAGAAACTCCAAATGATGTTCAGTCAGTAGCTTAATAGTCAAAGAATATTCAAGCGACAAGCAAAGGCTCTGATCAGACTGCGCACATGCACAGGCTGATCTGAGGCTTTACTAGTCGCACATACCACATTGTTAGAAATCTCCATCCTCAGTAACCCAGGCGTGACCCATTCCGTACCCACTGCATTCATGCAGTAGGTATGGAATGGGTCACTCCTGGGTTACCAAGGATGAGAAATCTCATGTCACGGCTCATTTTAATATCTTGAGCTCTTATTACATGTATAATTCAGAGTCTAAATGGTGTGTATATCAATGATAAAAGACTTGATCCTATGGCAGTGTATGATCTGAATGATGGAGATAAGGTACAGTTCGGTGTAGCCACAAGTCCAAGTGTACCCCCAGAGTTTGTATTCCAGTACTACACGGCTCTCAAGGTGAAACAGACCAGAAAACACCCTGCTGATGAACCAGATAGTGCTCTGCCTCAAGTCAAGAGATCTAAAACCAAAGAGGCTCAGGTGAGCAATAATTGACCTGCCAACTTGAGGCCAAATAAAAAATAAGTGTGTTTCCGGTAACAGGTCTGAAAATTTTAGGTAGGGTAGGCTGACATTTTTTTCTTTAATTATTTTTTCAAAATGCATAAAATTGTATTTTTCTTATTCAGAAAACCTGAAAAAATCTAGGTTTTACCAGTAAAATTAGATACGGTCGAGTTGCCCTAAACACAGTTTTTTTTTTGCCTGATAATGGTACAGTGCAGCCCTTTTATAACATACCCCATGATAACACAGATTTGGATTTCACACAGTCATGTTGTACTTCCCCAATTTCTTGTCATATGATTTGATGTGGGTATTAAAGAAAGGATTTTCACCCTTTAATAAATAAATAGAAATTTTACCAACCAAAAGATACTACTCTATTTGATGTGGTGAGGTCTTTTTTTTAATCATAAGGTTAGACTGGATTTTCACCCTTTAATACATAAATTAAAATTTTACCAACCAAAAGATACTACTCTATTTGATGTGGTGAGGTCTTTTTTTTTAATCATAAGGTTAGACTGGATTTTCACCCTTAAATACATAAATTAAAATTTTACCAACCAAAAGATACTACTCTATTTGATGTGGTGAGGTCTTTTTTTTTAATCATAAGGTTAGACTGGATTTTCACCCTTTAATAAATAAATTAAAATTTTACCAACCAAAAAGATACTACTCTATTTGATGTGGTGAGGGTTTTTTTTTAATCATAAGGTTAGACTGGATTTTCACCCTTTAATAAATAAATTAAAATTTTACCAACCAAAAGATACTACTCTATTTGATGTAGTCAGGTCAGTTTTTAATCATAAGGTTAGACTGGCTTGTTTTAACATTTGCAGCCAGTGTTCACAAAACCCAAAGGCTGTATTTCTAATTACACAGCTCTATTTAACATAGGTAGCCGGTCCTAGCACAAGCGAACTGGGCCAACCAACGAGTGATTCCCAGGTGACCAGCTCCCAGCCAGACCTAGACAGTCCAGATGGCCTCTCAAGATATTCCAGAAGAGAACAGAAGGACCCACATTATCAGAAGTATTGTAGTAAACTAAAAGAGCAAGATGAACAGTCAAAAGCCAAGTTGGCAGAATTTGAGGCTAAACTACAAGAGATGCAGAGATTATTGCAGGTATGGTCTACTCCATCAACCTCATAGAAACGTAAAAATCTTAGGCCAATCTTAAAAACATTTTTGTTTCCCCTTGCCCATGGGTCGGTCAGAATTTTTCTTTTAACTTTTCAAATTGGATACCCATTAAACTGAATTGTATACAGTAAAACCTGTCTTAAGAGGTCACTCAAAAAAAGACAAAAAATTGTTTGTTTTTCAAGACTGATTATCGCATATTGCAAGTCAAAAGTATTGCAGAATGCTCCTAGGGAGCATTCTGCAATATTTTCGACCTATATTTAGCCCCCATTTGTCTTAATGGCCTTTGTTGTGTATATCTTTGAGTGGCTGTTTTAGGCAGGTTTTACTGTATAGTCCTACTGCAGGCAATAAAATTAAATACACAAACAATTTGCTAAGATAATACTGTTTACATTGGACAATTCTCTAAGTTTGCAATGAAATTTTTAAAAAATTCTTGACTGAAAATTGAAATAATTTTTTTGAGTAGGGCCTTTTTTTCAGGGTTGTTCAGGAAAGGGGAAACAAATAAAACATTTAATTTAGGCCTTTATTGTACTCACCCTAAATATTGGGATAGCTTAACTCTTGTCATGCTGAATATTTTTTACATACTACACTCCTTCCTAATTATTATCCTGTTAACCTGCAGCATTCTAGGTATGAACATGTATTTACAAGAAGAGTGGAAAACAGTGTGGATCCAGATCAGCTGGCTTCATCCAAAGCCAGCTGATCTTGATCTAAACTCTTTTCAATAAAGGATAAATCCCTGTTCAGCAGGTAATGGGATTTGACATGAGACCCTGATGACATCTAAAGCTGTGATGGAATAGCAGTGTATACGAGAGGCATTTGGAAAGTTCTTAGCATGGTCTTTTATCTCAGTAGCCGATTAACAAACCCTATCATGAAGGTATCATTTTAAAGAGCTATTTTTCCTTTATGTTATGACGAAAATTTTATGAGGATATTACTATGCAGACACGAAAAATATTATTGTAAATACATGTACTGTTTGTATACTGGAAAACGCAAAATTTCAGTGGAAAATTTAACATTTTACCTTTTGAAAAGTGTGCAGAACATTAACAATAGTACATGAAATTAGATAATTTTGTACCATTAGGTAGGCCACATTCTGGTACAATTATTATACAATTTATGACCGAGTTGGATGTTTCTAATTACTAAATACCGGAACAGCAATACCAAAACCGTCTAGAAAGCAAAGAAATGCACTATTTTTTTTCTGACTAAAATATGCAAGTCGCAGTGCACATATTTTGAAAACATTTAACTGACAGTAGTTTAAAAATGACGTGGGTTGGTATTTTTGTCAAGCACACTTTATGCTCTTTGTATTAAAACCAAAAGAATTTTTGTAAACCAGAACAAAGAGAAGATAACTCTTGTAATCTTCAAATAGGGCCAAGTTAGTTTAGCTATGAGTTGACATTCTGGTTCATTTCAATTAAAAATGGTGGCAAACAAAAAAGTAAAACTTTCTTGAGAGTAGAAATCAATCAATTTTATGATGGTTAAACGCAATACCATGAAAAGCTCTTATGCCATCGACAAAATGTGAGGGGTTTAGTTACCTCACCCACTTCTTGAAAAGTAGGGGTAGTGTTATTAGGAATAATTTTCTTGAATACAGAACTAAACAAGCCACACTTTATGCATGATGAAAAGATTTTTATGCATTGTTTGCTACAAATAAAGCAAAACATATACTCAATAGGCATTTTTCGTGCTCCTGTAGTGACACAATTTATAGTAAAAGTATACACAAAAATAAAAAAATAAAAAGTCCCATATTTGAAAGTTTGCCATTTCTCTATTAGTCAACATTTTCCGAATGTAAAGGTGTAAGTCGTGCAAGCAGTGATCGCATAATATATTTTAATAAAAATGAAGTTGGCAACAAATCGTTAATTTGTCAAACCATGATCGTAAATAAGATCCCCAATTTTTCTTCGTTTTTTTTTTACAAATATTTACTTAAAATTTTAGCCAGTGTATAAACCCTACTCATTTTGAGCATGCACTGCACGTGCACGCCGAGTCCTTTTTTGACAAACATTAAACCATCAAGTAGCTGTTGAATTCTAGTTTTCAAAAATGTATTATTTGATAGTATTTTATCAACGCATTGTGGAGTTATGATGCCATGCTAAGAACTTTTCAAATGCTCCTCGTATATCCTCAGCAAACTGCTGTTTAGGAGCAGTTTGGTCTGGGTCTTTACTGCTTGCTTTGTCATGTCAGTAAGAATATTTCATTTGAAACAGTATTATTGCATAAAAAGCCATGTCGCACACTATCAACAGCCATGTTATAACCATCAAAAACCCATGTATTAATCAGGCAATTCACATGCTGTTGGTGCACGGCTTTGAAATTGGCCTATGCATTCTAGGCCTTCACAAAAATTTTCATCAACAGTAACATGCAAATAAATGAGCATAATTAAGTGACGTTAGGATGACATAAGTCTTTGCTCTGGAACAGGCATTTTCAAAACCTACAAATCCTTCATGCTTTTTCGTGCTATTATAGTATTCAAATTCAAATGACAAAATGACTTTATGCAACAATAACGATCAAACATGCTTTTCTGATACACTAACATCTGCTAGATCCATCGGGGGCTGTTAAAACGTTCACCTTTCAGGCTTGAGTTTCAACACCACCCTCGGGGACCAGCAGATGTTAATGTCTAGAAAAAACATCTTTATACCCCCTACAAACTTTGTTTGTGGTGGGTATACTGTTTTCAAGTTGTCCGTCCGTGCGTGCCTCCGTCCATGCGTCTGTCCGTCCGTAACGCTTTGTTTCCTTAATATCTTGAAGAGTCATGGCTGGATTTTCATCAAACTTTGCAAACATGTTCATATATGCAAGACAAATACTTTAAACAAAAAAGTAAGGGCTAGGGGCCAATTCTATTAGAGTTATTTCCCTATGTAGTTCTAAATGGCTTTTTGTATAGGGTTTTATGCTTATGCTATTATAGGCCATACATGAAGAGTCATGGCTGGATTTTCATCAAACCTTGCAAACATGTTCATATATGCAAGACAAATACTTTAAACAAAAAAGTTAGGGCTAGGGGCCAATTCTATTAGAGTTATTTCCCTTTGTAGTTCTAAATGGCTTTTTGTATAGGGTTTTATGCTTATGCTATTATAGGCCATACAAGGGCCGATCAACTCCTACCACTGGCTTTTGATGGAACAATTTGCTACTTTGCCTATACAATGTTAACACATTGAACATATGCGTGAAGGAGTTTGGTTCAGAAAAAATAATTTTTGACAAAATGACAGCTGTGAGAACTTAGACAATTTTTACCTAATAAGGCTTTTGTATATGCATAGATGGTGCCTTCATGGGCCGATCAACTCCTACCACAGTTTTTGATGGAACAATTTGATACTTTGCCTATACAATGTTAACACATTGAACATATGCATGAAGAAGTTTGGTTCAGAAATGATAATTTTAGACAAAATGACAGCTGTGAGAACTTAGACAATTTTTCCCTAATAAGGCTTTTGTATATGCATAGATGGTGCTTTCATGGGCCGTGCGTCCGTCCGTCCGTAACGCTTTGTTACCTGCGTCGCTTTAGCGAAAGCAGGTCTAGTAGTGGGTCCACTCCGTCTGTCCGGCCGTCCGTCCGTCTGTCCGTCCGTCCGTCCGTCCGCAACACTTTAGGGGTACCAAGTTTGTGTAATCTATAACTCCAAAAGTGTTCTTTCCTTTACATTCAAACTTTGCCTAATGATTGTACACATATTGAAGATGTGCACCTCCTATTTTGTGCACGTTTCATAAGATTTTTTTCATTTTTGAGGGGTGTTGAACTTAGACATTTTTTTCATCTAAAATGCATAGGGGGTGCCTAGTTTGTGTAATCAGTAACTCATGTAGTATGCGTTCCTGTAAATTCATACTTTACCTAATGATTGTACACACATTGAAGATGTGCACCTCCTATTTTGTGCACATTTCATTTTTTTTTTCTAATTTTTTACGGGTGTTGAACATAGACATTTTTTCCATCATAAATGCTAAGGGGGTGCCTAGTTTGTGTAATCTGAAACTCCAACAGTATTCATTCCTTTATATTCAAACTTTACATAATGATTGTTCACACATTGAAGATGTGCACCTCCTATTTTGTGCATGTTTCATAAATTTTTTTTTTTTTTTTGACGGGTGTTTAACTTTTTTCCATCCTTAATGCTTAGGGGGTGCCTAGTTTGTGTAATCTGTAACTCCAACAGTATTCCTTACTTTATATTCAAACTTTGCATAATGATTGCTCACACATTGAAGATGTGCACCTCCTATTTCGTGCACATTTAATAAATATTTTTCTATTATTGACAGGCGTTGAACTTAGACATTTTGTCCTTCCGAGATGCTTAGGGGGTGCCTAGTTTGTGTAATCTGTAACTCCAACAGTGTTTATTACTTTATATTCAAACTTTGCGTAATGATTGTTCACACATTGATGATGTGCACCTCTCATTTTGTGCACATTTAATAAATAGTTTCTTATTTTTAGGGCTGTTGAACTTAGACATTTTTTCCCATCCAAAATGCTTAGGGGGCGTCTTGTTTGTGTAATCTGTAACTCAAGCCGTTTTCATTCCTTTTTATTCAAACTTTTTTTGTATCATGATTGTTCACTCATTGAACATGTACACCCTATATTTATACACATTTGATAATATATTTTTGAGTGTTAACCTTAGAAATTGTTAAGTCACCTACTGTAGATTACATTGTGTAATTTGGTGTAATCTGATTTCATTCCTGTATATTTGAACTTTGCATATCGACTGTTCACACACCGATATGCACCCGCGACGCAGGTCCAGAGCAGAGTTTGGTCTTGTTTCCTTTATATCTTGAAGGGTCATGGCTGGATTTTCATCAAACCTTGCAAATATGTTCATATATGCAAGACAAATACTTTAAACAAAAAAGTAAGGGCTAGGGGCCAATTCTATTAGAGTTATTTCCCTTTGTAGTTCTAAATGGCTTTTTGTATAGGGTTTTATGCTTATGCTATTATAGGCCATACACGGGCCGATCAACTCCTACCACTGGCTTTTGATGGAACAATTTGATACTTTGCCTATACAATGTTAACACATTGAACATATGCAAGAAGGAGTTTGGTTCAGAAAAAAATGTGCGTGCGTCCGTGCGTAACGCTTTGTTTCCTTAATATCTTGAAGAGTCATGGCTGGATTTTCATCAAACCTTGCAAACATGTTCATATATGCAAGACAAATACTTTAAACAAAAAAGTTAGGGCTAGGGGCCAATTCTATTAGAGTTATTTCCCTTTGTAGTTCTAAATGGCTTTTTGTATAGGGTTTTATGCTTATGCTATTATAGGCCATACAAGGGCCGATCAACTCCTACCACTGGCTTTTGATGGAACAATTTGCTACTTTGCCTATACAATGTTCACACATTGAACATATGCGTGAAGGAGTTTGGTTCAGAAAAAATAATTTTTGACAAAATGACAGCTGTGAGAACTTAGACAATTTTTACCTAATAAGGCTTTTGTATATGCATAGATGGTGCCTTCATGGGCCGATCAACTCCTACCACAGTTTTTGATGGAACAATTTGATATTTTGCCTATACAATGTTAACACATTGAACATATGCATGAAGAAGTTTGGTTCAGAAATAATAATGTTTGACAAAATGACAGCTGTGAGAACTTAGACATTTTTTCCCATCCAAAATGCTTAGGGGGCGTCTTGTTTGTGTAATCTGTAACTCAAGCCGTTTTCATTCCTTTTTATTCAAACTTTTTTTGTATCATGATTGTTCACTCATTGAACATGTACACCCTATATTTATACACATTTGATAATATATTTTTGAGTGTTAACCTTAGAAATTGTTAAGTCACCTACTGTAGATTACATTGTGTAATTTGGTGTAATCTGATTTCATTCCTGTATATTTGAACTTTGCATATCGACTGTTCACACACCGATATGCACCCGCGACGCAGGTCCAGAGCAGAGTTTGGTCTTGTTTCCTTTATATCTTGAAGGGTCATGGCTGGATTTTCATCAAACCTTGCAAATATGTTCATATATGCAAGACAAATACTTTAAACAAAAAAGTAAGGGCTAGGGGCCAATTCTATTAGAGTTATTTCCCTTTGTAGTTCTAAATGGCTTTTTGTATAGGGTTTTATGCTTATGCTATTATAGGCCATACACGGGCCGATCAACTCCTACCACTGGCTTTTGATGGAACAATTTGATACTTTGCCTATACAATGTTAACACATTGAACATATGCAAGAAGGAGTTTGGTTCAGAAAAAAATGTGCGTGCGTCCGTGCGTAACGCTTTGTTTCCTTAATATCTTGAAGAGTCATGGCTGGATTTTCATCAAACCTTGCAAACATGTTCATATATGCAAGACAAATACTTTAAACAAAAAAGTTAGGGCTAGGGGCCAATTCTATTAGAGTTATTTCCCTTTGTAGTTCTAAATGGCTTTTTGTATAGGGTTTTATGCTTATGCTATTATAGGCCATACAAGGGCCGATCAACTCCTACCACTGGCTTTTGATGGAACAATTTGCTACTTTGCCTATACAATGTTCACACATTGAACATATGCGTGAAGGAGTTTGGTTCAGAAAAAATAATTTTTGACAAAATGACAGCTGTGAGAACTTAGACAATTTTTACCTAATAAGGCTTTTGTATATGCATAGATGGTGCCTTCATGGGCCGATCAACTCCTACCACAGTTTTTGATGGAACAATTTGATATTTTGCCTATACAATGTTAACACATTGAACATATGCATGAAGAAGTTTGGTTCAGAAATAATAATGTTTGACAAAATGACAGCTGTGAGAACTTAGACAATTTTTCCCTAATAAGGCTTTTGTATATGCATAGATGGTGCCTTCATTGGCCGTGCGTCCGTCCGTCCGTCCGTTAAGCTTTGTTTCCTTAATATCTTGAAGAGTCATGGCTGGATTTTCATCAAACCTTGAAAACATGTTCATATATGCAAGACAAATACTTTAAACAAAAAAGTAAGGGCTAGGGGCCAATTCTATTAGAGTTATTTCCCTTTGTAGTTCTAAACGGTTTTTGTATAGGGTTTTATGCTTATGCTATTATAGGCCATACACGGGCCGATCAACTCCTACCACTGGCTTTTGATGGAACAATTTGATACTTTGCCTATACAATGTTAACACATTGAACATATGCGTGAAGGAGTTTGGTTCAGAAAATAATGTGCGTGCGTCCGTCCGTGTGTCCGTGCGTCCGTCCGTAACGCTTTGTTTCCTTAATATCTTGAAGAGTCATGGCTGGATTTTCATCAAACCTTGCAAACATGTTCATATATGCAAGACAAATACTTTTAAAAAAAAAGTTAGGGCTAGGGGCCAATTCTATTAGAGTTATTTCCCTTTGTAGTTCTAAATGGCTTTTTTTATAGGGTTTTATGCTTATGCTATTATAGGCCATACAAGGGCCGATCAACTCCTACCACTGGCTTTTGATGGAACAATTTGATACTTTGCCTATACAATGTTAACACATTGAACATATTCGTGAAGGAGTTTGGTTCAGAAAAAATAATTTTTGACAAAATGACAGCTGTGAGAACTTAGACAATTTTTACCTAATAAGGCTTTTGTATATGCATAGATGGTGCCTTCATGGGCCGATCAACTCCTACCACAGTTTTTGATGGAACAATTTGATATTTTGCCTATACAATGTTAACACATTGAACATATGCATGAAGAAGTTTGGTTCAGAAATAATAATTTTTGACAAAATGACAGCTGTGAGAACTTAGACAATTTTTCCTTAATAAGGCGTTTGTATATGCATAGATGGTGCCTTCATTGGCCGATCAACTTCTACCACAGCTATTGATGGAGCAATTTGATACTTTGCCCATTTAAAATAGACACATTGAACATATGCATGAAGGAGTTTGGTTTAGAAAAAATAATTTTTGACAAAATGACAGCAGTGAGAACTAAGACAATTTGTCACTTATATGGCTTTTGTATGTGCATGGATAGTGCCTTTATGGGCCGATCAACTCCTACCACAGCTTTTGATGGAGCAATTTGATGCTTTGCCACTACAATGTAGACATATTGAACATATGCATGAAGGAGTTTGATTTGGAAATAAAAAATTCTGACAAGATGACAGCTGTTAGAACTTAGACAATTTTCCCCTAACAAGGCTTTTGTATATGCATTAATGGTGCCTTCATGGGCCGATCAAATCCTACCACAGTTGTTGATGGAGCAATTTTATATGTTGCCTTTACAATATAGACACATTGAACATATGCATGAAGGAGTTTGGTTCGGAAAAACTAATTTTTGATAAAATGACATCTATGAGAACTTAGACTTTTTTTTTGGTATAAGCTTTGACATATAGAGCTTTCAGGTGTGAATAATTTTGTGTATTTGATCTTAACAAATGTTCCAGATTGCAAGCTTTAAGATCATTTGCACAGATTCTACTTAAATCTTGTTTTCACAGATTCTACTGAAATCTTTTTTTCAAAACTAGGGTCTGCTGGTTTGAACTATCACTTACCAAAACTAAGTTTTTTCACTGACCCTTACTGTGCGGGGGGTATCTAATAAGCATTGCTTATTGACGTTTTTCATTTATCCCTATATTGAAAAAGCATGACTCTTAGAATTAATTGCACATGCACACATTTGTGCACAAAGATATTCATTGCTGATCCAGATTTGCCTGCACATTCTGCTAAGCTCTTTACCTGCTGGTGTCATCTGCAAATAAATAAGTAATAATCTTTTCAAACAGTTTGCATTTAGATCATGCATGACTGAAGGTTAGGCCTGATCTGTATCCAAACTGTTTGGCACTCTGATCATATTCCTGAAAGATCTTTTGAACTACATAAATAACAGATGACAAAAAGAGCTATGTGCCTTAAATCTTTCGCTGCCAATGTTTTGGCGACCAACGGCAGAGTGCCAATGTCGCCATAATGCGACTTGGACATGTGGATTGTTTCAGTGATGCGTTGATGCGTATTACCCTATTTTGCTACATATCGTTGCTAACAAGGGAGATAACCTGAACAGAGGACCTGTTTTTGGCAAACAAACCAGGAAATGGCAAAAAAAAAATCGTAAAAAATGTTATTTTCTCAATTTTAAAGCGAGTTAAATCAATTTTACGGAAAATTGTGGCTGAATGGCTGCTGCCAGCTTCACCCTAGATGAGCAAGGTTGGCAAAATGCCGGCAAATAAGCATATTTGCCATGCCAGTGGCATTTACTGGGAAATACCGTGAAATACTGGCAAATGATGGAAAATACTGGCAAATATGATTTACAACCCTGGAATTTTTACACCCCACATTTTAGGTTGGTAATTTCAATAAAAGAGGTTATATGTCTTAATATTTCATTTCTACTAGTTTATCAGGCTATCAGCTAAATCATCTTAGTTTAAGATAAGTCTAATTCTTTTAACAATCAAATTTGATAAAGTGAAATTTGGAAGAAAAAACCTTGTTTCGTTCCCGCCAAAGTACTCATCAGTTGGCTTGTGCATAGCTACAGATAAGGTTGGGTATTTGTATGAGCGACCCTTAGCTGTAGCTATGAATTTCTGAATTCCAGGTATTCCTGAAGTTTGAAGCCATACTATAACTCAATTAAAGGCACCGCTTTAATTGTCTTAAGTTAAAATATGAAGTCAATGTTCATCCTTGCCCCTGGCTATACAGCGTCCACTTAATAAGGTCTGCTAGATATGTGTTGTTTTAACAATTTATGACAGGCACAGGTGTCACACAATTGCCAGATACACAGGTAAATTTTCTCCCCATTTAAAGGTCAAATTAGTTTACCCTTGTCCTGCTGAACCCAGAATTCACCCTTGTCCTGTTGAATCATTTTTTGAAAACACTAGATCCTGATCAGCTGGTTTCTTTCAGAAGCCATCTTATCAGAATCAACACTGTTTTACACACTAACTGAAAATACAGATTTAAGCTGAACAGGATCAAATTTGGGAGAAGTATTACTGTGTAGTATATAAAAAAAATCAGCATGATAAGGGCCAAAGATACTATTTTTTGTTGAAATTTATTTCAAAATTTCAGTCTAAGATTCACTTTTGGCTGTTATAACATGTTTAAATGTATTCATAGATTATATGCTGATAGCCTCATATTCAATATTTACAATTCCACTCAATTAGTTAAATTACACTATTTTAAGTATAAAATCCTGCAGATATCTGCTGCATTTTACAGCTCAAAATCATATTTTCCAGTATTTCGTGGCAAAAAAGTTATATTTGCCATTATTTGCCACTTGAGCCTTAATTGCCATGCCGGGAAATACCGGGAAATTCCACCGGGAAATACCGGGGGTGGAATTTTCTGCCCAACCTTGTAGATGAGGTATGATAATGGAAAATAATCATTCCAGTGATATAAGTGATATGAAATATGCTATTTGGAGGATTTAAATTGCATAAGGAAAACAACTACTTACAAAAAAGTGTTTTGGGTTATTATCTACAATATGTTGATCAAAATATGGCAAATTAATTAAAAGTAGGTCATATAAGGTCAGTGTCATTCAAGGTCAAGGTCACCTGATCTGTCTGCCCATCAAAAATTATGCTATCATGCTAAACAGTATATGTGCAATATTTGGTCAAAGTTTCACCGTGATATTCAATCAAATAATGATTTAATACTACTTAAACAGCTTGACCCTCTGTTGTGACAGTACCCAAAATATATTTGGCTCTGAGAAGTACGTTTCCCCAGAAATTTGGCAGCGAAAGAGTTAAGAGGCTATTTTGGCCCCCCTATGAGGCTAAAAAATAAAAAGTGTTGTTTTTTTCACCATTTTCTTCTCATTAGTTTATTAGAACAATAGCCCAAGTGTAAACATTTGATATTAATTTGACTTTTACCATTGCTATGGTAACAAAAATGGTTGCCAAAATAGGCTGAAAACAGAAAATTGGCTATTTTGGAGCAAATTGAAGACATTTGACATAGAAATTAATATTGAGCACACGCAAATACCAAAAAGACATTTTAACAGATGTTGAGAATTATCACGGCAATCAACATATTAAAAGATTTCTTTGGTATTTAGCTGTACTGATATTTAATTCTTAAAAAATTGGTCTTCATAAGTCTTAAATTTTGACCAAAATGGCGATTTCTCTATTTTAAACCTATAATAGTGGTCATTTTTGTTACCATAGCAACCATTAAATTTAAATAAATGCCAGAACTTTACACTTGAGTTATTCTTCTAATAAACCCACCAGAAGAAATTTGTGAAAAGCAACTTTCAGATTTTGGCTCCAGAGGAGGGCCAAATTAGCCCCTTATTACATGTACCCCTTTGTGAACAATCTCCAAGCATATAAAGAGTTAATCTGATCAACTCCACTGCTACTTGCTGATTGAAAACCCATTAATTATACATGCTACACCCAAATTTTCAAGATTTTAGCAAGCCTATATAGCTTGGCAGTTAGTGGCGGTAAACCCTTTAGACAGGTATTTTTGCCAGGAGGTGTATATTACATTATTTGGCATTTTCATTAAAGACTTCTCAAGGGCTGTGCTGAACTTGTTATTGTATAAAGATGGCCAGATTTTTATATTAGTTGATTTACAAATCTTCTTACTGTAAATTTCCGGAAAGTAGAAGCTCTGAAAATGACCAGTCAAAAAAAAAACTCTGAAAATTACCAGTCAACTGGTCATTTTCTGAGCTTTTTTTTCCGTCCCCCTCGACCCTAAATCTGAAAATAAATTCCCGTAAATCAACTAATAAAAAATTCTGGCCTAATGCTAGGAAAGACTTGGACTGTATTTAACTATTTCCTTGCTAACAGCAGTATATGTCATCTGCTGATAACCTTTGCAAACAGTTTGGACCCAGATCAGGACCGACATAACATGGGTCCTGATCTGGATCCAAACTGTTTGACACTCTGATAATGTTCCTGAAAGAAATTTTTGAAAAAGCTTATTTTGAAAAAAGTCAGCAGACAACAACAAAAGCATGAAAAATTACCCAGCATGCAAAGAGTTAAATAAGAGTTTTTATCAGTTACCTCTCAAAATAACTATTGTTGCACATTTCCTGATGAACATTGTCTATCTCATGGCATCTGCCTTTATCAGGTCATGATGATGTTGCACTTTTTGAATGACGCCGCTTAAGACAATGAATCAACACAAAAATCGAAAATTACGTCGTGATCGCTAGTTTTATGAATGAAACAACTGGTAAACTGACAAACAGAATACCATGTTCGCTTCTTCTGATATAAAGTTTACCAGGTTTGGCTTTGATAACGCATGTTGAATCGCTCGGCAAGCCTCGCGATGTCAACAAGCATTCTCAAAGACTTGCTTGGTAAACTTGATATCAAAAGACACTCACCTAGTATTCTCTATATCTCGGCAAGCCTCACGATGACAACAAGCGTTTTCAAAGCCATGCCTGGTAAACTTGATATCGAAAGACACTCACCTAGTATTCTCAATATCTCAGCAAGCCTCGCGATGTCAACACGCATTCTCAAAGCCTTGCCTGGTAAACTTGATATCAAAAGACACTCACCTAGTATTCTCTTTGTATTGTAGGAGAAAGAGAGTGCCCAGTCTAAGATGGAGAAGGAATTAGAAGAAGAAAAGTTAAAGAGGGAGAACCAGTCTAAGATGGTGGATACACTGAAACAGAAGGAAGAACACTCACCTAGTATTCTCTTTGTATTGTAGGAGAAAGAGAGTGCCCAGTCTAAGATGGAAAAGGAATCAGAAGAAGAAAAGTTAAAGAGGGAGAACCCGTCTAAGATGGTGGAAACACTGAAACAGAAGGAAGGACACTCACCTAGTATTCTCTTTGTATTGTAGGAGAAAGACAGTGCCCAGTCTAAGATGGAAAAGGAATTAGAAGAAGAAAAGATAAAGAGGGAGAACCAGTCTAAGATGGTGGAAACACTGAAACAGAAGGAAGAACACTCACCTAGTATTCTCTTTGTATTGTAGGAAAAAGAGAGTGCCCAGTCTAAGATGGAGAAGGAATTAGAAGAAGAAAAGTTATAGAGGGAGAACCAGTCTAAGGTGGTGGAAACACTGAAACAGAAGGCAGAACACTCACCTAGTATTCTCTTTGTATTGTAGGAGAAAGAGAATGCCCAGTCTAAGATGGAGAAGGAATTAGAAGAAGAAAAGTTAAAGAGGGAGAACCAGTCTAAGATGGTGGATACACTGAAACAGAAGGAAGAACACTCACCTAGTATTCTCTTTGTATTGTAGGAGAAAGAGAGTGCCCAGTCTAAGATGGAAAAGGAATTAGAAGAAGAAAAGTTAAAGAGGGAGAACCAGTCTAAGATGGTGGAAACACTGAAACAGAAGGAAGAGCAGTTACAAGAGGAACTTGTTAAAAAACAGGTCTGTAGAGCAAAGTTACAGGTTTTCCAAACCGGGCTGCATTGCACAGTTGGTAACGTGTCTGGCAACAGATGCGAGTCTCACTGCAGATCCAGGGGTCACGAGTTCGATCCAGGCTCGGTCCCATACTTTCGTTGAGATAAATCGTGAAATAATTTCTATGGTCATTCTCCTCCCTTTTGCTGAATCATTCAAGAAGGGTTGTTGTCAGTTACAAGCGAAAGTATGTGCACGAATTACTGGTTAACCGCTTGTTCAAGCTTGCCCAGGAAAAAGTGTGGTTAAGTGAACTGATCGTCCCCCCATGACCATAGCTGTTGACTGGGACGTAAAGCAACAAAACAAACAAACAAACAAAATGCCTGTCACGGTGGCCATCTTGAAATTCTTCAAATGTTATATCCTCCTGTACCATAGGAATCGAGACAGTTCACCGACAAGACAATTCGCCGACACCTATTTTGAAGACAGTTCACCGACAGAATTGAAGACAGTTCGTCGACACATTTGAAGACAGTTCGTCGACAAATTAAAATGAGATTCTTATGTTTGAGAACGAATTTATTTTGTACAAAAAATGATATGATGCCGTTAAAATGTCAAAAACAAAGTAATTTACTGTAATTGCGGGATTGTTCGGCACTAATTGGATTTTATCTGAACTGGCCATGCACGTTGTTATTACATGAACGATGGCTTGTGACTGTTAATCATAGCTGCTTATTGTAAATTAGCAAATACTTGTGTACGTTGTATGTTTATTTAATCTGTAGATGTCTGTAATAGGCAGAGAATTTCTGAATAATTTTGCAACTTAGTTTGACCTGACAAGTGGAACAACTGTATGTACCATATAGGACATGGCATATATATGCTTGTTTAAATTTCAATGATATGGAGCCATCAATATAGAGCCGAAGCCGCATTTTAATATTCAAAAAAAAATTAGTGGATACTGTGTGTCATGCATGACTTTGTATAATTGAATACAGCAGTTTCAGGAATTTTCACCGTTGGACAGGAGACATAAAACAATGAAGTCAGTTAGAATATTTACATATTTAATTATATTATTTCTTCAATGTGATTTTTTCATATTGGACGAGACACAAAAATAGCACATAAAACAAAAAACAATGATCAATGACATGTGATTTCCAACAATGTGGCATTTTGACAAGCGCAGACACAGACGAGCCCGCGCAGCCTCCCCTTTAAGCTTAGTAACACTGAATGATGTTGAATCAGTAGCTTATCACTCGTTCTAGCGACAAGCAAAGGTCCTGATCAGACTGGACATGTGCGCAATCTTATCTGATGCTTTGCTGGTCGCACATACCACACTGTTGGGAATCTCATCTTGTGGCTCAATTATTATAAAGCACTTGATATTGTAACGCAACGTATGTTAAGATAATCTCAAAAAGATTACGACAGTGTATCATGCGATATAGCCTATGTACTGTCGGAAACAGTTTGATTTTATACCTCACATTTCGTTGCATGGTGAGACGAAACTGCATAAATGCATTAGAATGGGGATAACCATATTCAAACTTGGCATACGGTTGGATATAATGTCGGAAATGAAATGTTTGAATATAGTTTTCCCCTAATTAATATATACAGATTAAATTCTTAGCATATCTAGGGATGGCTTGCCCGAAAAACGAGGCGTGGCATCAGGTTCTGCGCTATTTGCCACGTTAAACACATTCTTGGTAAGGGTGGACCACATAAAATAATACATGAACCAGGGTCTTGAGCAGATAATACCATCACAAAATTAGATCAGATACGGATTTCCTTTCCGCACACGATTTTGTACTTCAGCGGATCCAGAGGCAGAGGTGGTCGAACTTTGACAACGTTTTTGTCACTATAAGCGGGCCATCATCGGCCCGCCAGCGAAACGCCATATAAATGGTGTTTCGCTGGCGAGCCGATGGTGCATCAACATTGAATACTGGCTTGGTAGCTTAGTACTGCTCAGAAACTCTATATTTTCCGGACCCCCTGTCCCCCCTCTGGATCCGCTCATGTTGTATGCGTATCTTCAAACTAACTTCAGAACTGGAATACTGCTTTTCTAGTCAAATTTGTACGCAAATGCGTTTTTTGTATATTGTAGCTACGCCTCAGAATTACTATTATGTGAGCTTCTTAACTGTAAATAGCGGCGACTTGTATGTCGTGTGCTGATAACCTTTGCAAACAGATAGACGTCGGCTTTGATCTGGATCCAAATATAAGTAAAACTCGAAAAAATATATATATATATATACACACTATCTTTGGACCTTTTATGACACATAGTTGGAACTATTGACAGACAGTATCTGCAAATGAATGAACTCTACTTTGATTTTTCAGTATTTTGAACTACAGGGGATTTAAAACTTAGTTCATGCTCAAATGTGACTCACCTGAGCATGAAATTTCAACTGCCATAAAACTCATGTTTTCATCCTGCGTATAAATTAGTTGAAATGCCAAGTATTGTTTAGCATTACAGAATTTATGAGCCTGATGAATTTCATGTTCAATTGATGTAAGCATGACCAAATGTCTCAGATGTATATCGTCTTTGGTAAACCATAACATAATAGGACTGCGACGCGAGAAAACCTGTCATCGGGGTTTATACAAAGTGACAATCAAAACAGCCTGCTCAACTACAGAGACTAGCTAGAATAATGAACTTTTGTGTGTAGCAAGTTTTGGTATAAAAGTTTCCGATAAGTGGCTAACGAATGTGCTGATCAGACTGCACATATGCGCAGGCTGGTCTGCGCTTTTATTTTCAACCCCCCGAAGACAAGTTTTCTGGCGCCAAGGCCCATATAAGACCTACATATTGGGGATAAAGTTTTTAATTTAATGCAACAGGTCCATTGATACGAGCACAGATACGAAGGAGTTCCTTCAAAGTTAAGTTTTCTGCTTCAAAATCTTCCCATGCCTTAACAATCACACCCTGGTGCCTGACATATCTGCACCTCTGGTACCGAAGAATCTTCCCCTCTGATACAAACCTAACCTGCCGATTGATGAACCGAGTTTCCCTATACAAAATCTGAATCAAAAAGTACAAATTCAAGCCTGATTGTCCCGGAGCCAAGTTATTCAATCGACGATCAAGTCGGACGGATAATGTTTGCTGGAAATTTTGTTGTATTATAGGGAATATATATGCATCGGTAAGTATTTAACTTGTAAGCATTTTCCTCTTCATGCTTCTTTCCTCATGTATGTTCATATAAATTTGTATCTTTCATTTCCTCGTGACTGTTCAAAGATACTCAAATCTTTCATATCTTGTAAATGTTGTAGAAATAAAGTCTATCCGCGGTTGTACGGCATCAGAAGCTTTGTGTCCGTTTCTCCTAAAAATCAATCACATGTATAGTTCCCTAAATTATTTACTTACGAAGAAAAGTGTCATAAGCATTGTTTATACCGATTGATATATAAAAATAAATCGTTTTTCAAATCCTTGAATACGAATAAATTTGTCGACGAACTGTCTTCAAATGTGTCGACGAACTGTCTTCAAATGTGTCGACAAACTGTCTTCAAAATAGGTGTCGGCGAATTGTCTTGTCGGTGAACTGTCTTGCACCCGTACCATATGTCTTATTGAACCAATACTTGGTGGGAGTCATCGAAACAATAAGGACATTTAAATTTGAAAAAATCATTCTGTTCCTATATCCAAGACCGTAACCATGACAGCCATCTTAAAATTCTTCAAACAACATCTCTTCCCGAACATATGTCCAGGCCTTTAGTTAAGAATCAGGGATGAGAATGTTCAGGATTGATCAGGAATTCCAAATTGAGCACTGGCAGGTGAATCATTGACTGTCTGTTGAATTTTTTCTTTAATGTTGTTTGAACATAATTTAATTCAGTATTTTATATAAAATAAATATAAACTGACTGATTTCTATTGATATTTTGTGATTTTAAGCCTTTAATAAGTGGTTTAAAAATCTCTTCTGCTCCATTTGGGCTACAAACGACAGATTTTCCTGATTGAGAATTGCTGACTGTTCTCATCCCTGAAGAATGCGTAACAGAAAAGTATTTTTCTTATTTCTCAGCCAAAGCATATGTTGTGGGTACTCAAAATAATTGTCTCGATGAGACGGTTCTTTTGAGCACCCAAAACATATGTGAAAAATTATGGGTAAGAAATTATTTACAATTTTACCCTGAAAAATTTTGTTTATCTAAACCTATGTATGTCCTATTGAACTGAAACTTGGTAGGACTAAGGAGGCATTTTGGCAACATGAAGATTCAGAATTCCGAATTAGGCCAAATAAAAAAAATACCTGTGTTTAGGGTAACCCGACCCTTGACTTATTTACTGGTGAAACCTAGAAATTTTTTCAGGTTTTCTGGAAAAAAATACAATTTTATGCATTTTGAAAGGCGAAATGCCTTTCAAAATGCATAAAATTGTATTTTTTTTCCAGGAAAAAAATTGTGTGCCTACCCTACCTAAAATTTTCAGACCTGATTCCCGAAACACAATTATTTTTTATTTGGCCTTAGCATGGCAAGATTTATCTCATCCAGATGAGCCATTCTGGCTAGTTGCATATTGTGTTTTGGAATTCAAAACTGTATTTTGTTTTGGCAATGTTTGTTTGTAAGTGGTTTACAGTGCCATTCATTTAGGGGATACCTATATTTAAAAGTCTCATTTTTGGAGGTATAGCCTTGGATATATATGGTTGGATTTTTTTTTTGTGGGAACACACTTTAAACGCCTTAAAACGTGATTTCCAACACAGTATATCCAAGGATATACCTCCCCAAATGAAAATTTTGAATATGGTTATCCCAATTGTAATGCACTTTTGCAATTTTGTCTCAAATTGAAGCGTTGCAAGCTGCATAAAGAAACATGTCATCCTATAAAATGTGACATAATTAATGTCATTAAACTATTTCAGAGGTTATACTGTTGCAAATTTTTGACATTTTCCACTCAGATGCCGCATTACAAAAGCATGTGCATTAGAATATACTAAAGGACTTTGAAAACGCATCACCTAGATTAAATCCTTTATTACACAAACCCTGAGAATGTCAGCGAGATAATTATTATTGCATATCATAATCTGACCATCTTGTAGTGTGTCCTAGAAATTTCATGGTTGTAAATTTACTTAAAGGTATTGAAAAAGTATCCGTTTTAAGACAAGGGTGGTCGATTTTGAAGGACACAAATTCAGCTGTAATTTAACACTCGTTAGTTTTGATTCCTGACTCAACGAATTTGCGTCCTTTCCTTATTTCACGATTGCACATTCATCATTGAAGGATTAGAAATGAATTGACTGTTTGGTATGCTCAAAATTACACCCCTTTAAAATTACCGACATACCCCACCCACCTGGATTACTATAGTCTAGTTATAAAATTCAACGTCTTGGGCCTTTCAAAGTTTCGATTTCTTACGCCCGTTTTATTGGGAGAGGCTAAGGGCATACACAAATGACAGATTATTCATAAATTACGCTTGTATCACGTGTATTTTGTATTGTGCAAGTGACGTTAACGTAAATTTTTAAGACGTTCTCGATCACATGACAGCAGATCTCCTGCACCAATTTACATTAAAACGTCTTCCCCATATGCTTGTTAGTGTATGTAATCAATATCAGTAATGAAAGCATGCATAAAGGTAACTAATGGAGATGTTTCTAAAAAGGAGCTATAAATTGGATGTTCAAATTTGACGTTTATTTTCGAAATTTCGAATTTATCATTTACCTTTAATTAGAAAGAGTCTATAAACTCTTTTGGTAACATGACATCATATACGCCTCAGTTTAAACATGAAAATAATCAAAAAGCTTCATTTATTTGTGCAGAAATGTGTTGGATGTTGTATGTACCCATGTGACGTCATCAGCAGCGTCGAGTGATAGTGCAGTCAAATTAATGACTGATTCATACCAATTCTGGGTTGCACATTTCAACCTGCGAGTAACTTTTCAATCGCATATACGGTTTGCAAGAAAAGTTCAAAAATATGGTGATGCGTTTTCAAAGTCCTCTAGTATATATGGGCCTTGTAGCGAGAAAACCTGTCTTCGGGGGTTTGCGAACAACAAAGGCGCAGACCAGCCTGGGCATCCGCACAGTCTGATCAGCGCCTTTGCTATTCACTTATTGGAAAGAAGCATATCTACCCTAGCTATGAGCAAAATTTCGATTTTCTAGCTAGTCTCTGTAGTTGAGCAAACTGGTTTGAATCTCACTTTGTCAGAAACTATGTAGACAGGTTTTGTCGTGTCGAGGCCCATATAATGTGGTGGTCTATATTATTGCAGGAAGCATTAACTAAAGAGAAAGAAGAGCTAGAAGCCAGAATGAAAGAAGAATTAGAAGATCAACTGCAAGTGAAAGAAGCAACACTTATGGAATATTTAGAACATCAAAGACAAACATTGTTAAAAGAGAAATTAGAAGTGGAAGAAAAATTACAGAAAGAATTAGAGACAGCTAGGGAGCATGATTTTAAAAAGATGGCCGAAGAACTAGAACTGCAAAAACAAAACTTAGAAAAGGTAATGATAGCCATTGTTCCAAGGTTATGAAACTTTTTTCATGCTCAACTCAACTGAGCATGAAATTTATCATTCCCATATATGTTAAAATGCCAACAATTGTTGGCATTTTAACATTTATTAACATGATAAATACAGCATCTGAGAGTTTGAAAGCAAGAATAATTATTATTTTTCAGCATTTTAGATTTTATGAGCAGTTGGAAATTTCATGCTCATCATCTTCCGATGTTATTAAACTTTTTTTTCATGCTCAACTCAACTGAGCATGAAAATAATCATACTCATATATGTTAAAATGCCAACAAATTATGTTAAAATTGTTGGCATTTTAACATTTATTAGCATGATAAATACAACATCTGAGGGTTTTAAAGCAAGAAAAGTCTTTATTTTTCAGCATTTTAGTTTTTTTTGAGCACTTGAAATTTCATGCTCAGTTGAGATGAGCATGAAAAAAGTTTTATAACCTCGGGACTAGATAACTATTTTAAAAAGATGGCTGAAGAACTAGAACCTCAAAAAAACTTAGAAAAAGTAAAGATAACCCTAGGTAAGAGAGGTAGCCAGCAAGGGACAAACATTATACAATTATTGACTAATGAGGCATTGGATATGATGTGATATCGACCAGATAATACCAATATTGACCGAGGCGAAGCATCATATCCAATGCCTCATTAGTCAATAACTGTTTTATTATATAACATTTAGAGAAAGATGTACAGGTATTATTGCACCTGGAAAAAAAAACTGAACTTATAGACAAGTTTTGGGACAGACAAGCATTTAGCAGAAACAGTGCATCCCTAAATAAGACCACCCTTTTACTATTGCATATGTGTTGTGCATGAGTGTCATCATTCAACATTTACAAACAAGAATTCTAACACACTTCGCATGTAGAGCCAATGATAAAATAAGTGTGATATGCCAAACAATAATTCACAGCTTTGAAAGCGCAGGGAAAATGTGTGATAGCTGACGTAATTTGTTACTGGTAAATGACGTCATTCATGGCGTTAGACGGTGTAATGTCGTTTTTACGCTTGAAAGACGTTACAAAAACATGTTAACGTACGCGACGTGGTCTAAGTATTGGCGGGAGTTCTTCAGTGCAAAGGCGGAAAGTTGGAAAAAGCTGAAGACTTCAAATTTGTTTTCGCCGTTTATTGTGCATTAAAATCGAAATAGATCAGCTCCAGTGCGTGATTTGTTGCGTATTTAGCATCTACGATATGATTATTAAGCACGCTTTAGAAAAGCAGAACCAGAACGGAAAAAACAGCAAGGAGTCTAATTTTAGTAACTAATATACACTGGCAAGCGCGCGCAAGCCAGTGAATATGACAATATATTGACTGGCCACGTGAGCGCTCTAAGCCAATGAAATTCAGTCTTTTTTCTAAGTTATATAATAAATTTCAATGTTGCACTTGTCCTGCAGGACCAGTGACTAACAATTTTCACTCGTCCTTTGAAACACATGCACTTGTTTTTAAAAGCGTATGCAATAAAGGACATAAGGGTGTAATATGCAATATGACTTCCTCGAGTAATTCTTCCCAAAGCACTCATCCTACGGGATGAGTGCTTTGAGAATAATTACTCGTCCTTTCTAGATTTCACTCGTTATTACAAGCGGAAGAGTGGAATTTTTGTCCCCTGTCACTATCTATTTAATTTCTGCACAAAAGCATATATCATTTGAAGCGTCTCCAGGCATCTAGATAAAATGCGTAATTATTTATGCTCTCAGATCAGGTGTTCATTTGTATTTTTAAAAAAATATATCCCTCATTCTCTTATTATCGTCCTTTCTCATGTTATCGTCTTCCTCCACATTCTTGAATAAATGAGCAGATAACGGAAAATGTTTCACAAATTTATGTTCTGGTGGCATCATCAAAGAGATTCAGTCACACTGATAGAAATGTCTGCAGCGAAAGTGCTAAAATCAGGTCAAAACCATGTCAGGTAGGATGTTTTAATAAAAATGGCAACAGGCCAAACATAAGTCAAGTGACATACATTTCACTTTCATTGTCTGAGTCACATGATATATTACGCAGAAGTCTAAACAAAAATAAGAAAGTGCTTTAAAAAAAGTACTGGGAAATTTATCTAATGCCTTGAAAAGTTTTTGAGTTTCACTATTTTGTGTGGGACTTCACACTGTTGATGGTATGATACCTAAATCAAATCAGTATAAAATTGTTGTGCCTTTATTTGGTGCAGCATATGCTGCACCAAATAAAGGTACAACAGTTTTATACTAATTTTCTTATACTAATTTATTCATTATCACAGTCAAGCATTTCCTAAGTAGAATTTTAAAGTGAAAATCAGTATTTTTCATAAACTTGTAGTCCTTGAAAACTGCAGGAGATTCTTTTAAAAATCTTTGAATTAACACAAACTTGCCTCTATGAACCCTGTAGTATGAGCTGGCACAATGGTCACAATAGCATACACTTAGGAGAGTCTTTTAGAAGTCCTTGCAGGGCTTACCCTGGCTCAGAATTTGTTGTAGCCAACACTTTAGCCAAATGGAAAAAGTTGGAGCCAAGTGAAATTAACTTTAGCCAAGGTTTTAGCCAGAAAGTAGGATCAACAAGATGGTTTGTATTTAACTCTTTGCCCGCTAGGTGCGACTTTTGTTGACTGCTGATAACCTTTGCAAACAAATTGGATCCAGATCAGGCCTGACAAAATGTCGGGCCTGATCTGGATCTAAACTGTTTGACACCCTGATGGTAATGAAAAATTCAAGCATCCAAAGAGTAAAATATGACACAATAATAAAGTATGAAGGAATAATAACAAATATTAGGAAATCCAAACGCTGATCAAAAGACACTTTTTCGCAAATGTGTAATTTTTGAACCACCTTAGTCCTAAACTGCACTTTTAGCCAATGACTTAAATTTGTAGCCACTCTTCATTTTTAGTAGCAATTGGCTACAATGGCTAATGGCAGGGTGAGCACTGCCTTGAATGCACATGATGATTTTGTTCAGGTGATAGAAGCGAAGGAGGCAGAACAGAAGATGTTAGAAAGTCAATTAAATGATACTAAACAGGAGAAAGATAAGAAACAAGAAGAGGTTCTCAGAGCCAGAGAAGATATACTCTCAAATTTTGCTGACCTCATGGAAACCGAACTCCAGTGTAGCATATGTAATGAACTGTTTGTGAAGGTAAGTGAGCACTGGTAAAACTATGTCAAATTATATTATTATAATTATTTAATGCTTAGAGACCTTTAATACCGTATTATTGTATACATTCAGCATAGGTTGGCCTAAGTACCTTTGTTATAACCATTGTCCTGCTGGTCCTGGATATAGCCCATTTCAATAGACACTGAGACTGACTTTCAGTAGACTGACTTTCCACTGAAGTCAATCTCAAATTCCTAAATTCAGGCACAGTTGATTAGGTTCATTATATGTGGATTTGAATTCTCATACAGAAACTAATAGTCAGGGAACCAAGGTAGGAAAAATGCTAACCCTTGCACTCAAAAGTATACAGCTGGATTTGGTATGGTTGCAAAGGTAATTCCATGGTGTATCTGAAACCACTGTATAGCAGACTCGATCGACTTGCATAATGTCAGAGCAGTCAATTTTCTATGGAAGTTCAGCAAGAACATGTGAAAAATTTTCAAAAATTAAATGTCATATATTTTTATCAAAAAAGATCGGGACTGAAAAATATTGAGTTTATAGACGACATCGGCGTAGACCCCAGAAGCAGTGGTGGTCATCTAAGAATACGGCTTACTGATTTTTAAGGCATTTAGATTAGGACACCCCAATTTTGAAATAAAAGGGCTAGGTTCACGAAGGGGTGAAATCGGCCCTGTCATAGAAATGCATACTGACTTAAAATATGTTTATATGGTTTATTTCATTGAGAAAAATCGAAATTTTATCTGCCTAGTGCTTAAATTGTGAAAACTATGGGTTTCTAAAGACAAGGACCCTCTGTTAATTTTGCGCAAAAAGTAACGTCATTTACATTGCAATGTAACGCCAAAGACGTCACTAAGCTTGGTTAACAAAGTTATGTTAAACAAGTGTGTGTTGCATCCAAGTTTGTGCCAAAATGTATTATAAACCTCGATAAACAGTCTATCATGGCGATACGCCCGCCAACCCTCTGAAATGTGCATCTAATTCTTTGTTCGAGGCTTTATGTCCATGTAATTTTCATCAATTTTAAACATATCACGGTAGCGGTCATTGTATCCTATACCGCTGCTTTACAAACGGTGCATCAGTATCAAGTACTTACTAAATTCTCTCACCAGAATCAGTAGAAGAGAGAAAATAATTTCAACAAAACTATACAAGGGTTTAAACTCATGATTCATGACCCCCGTCACCCTCAAGACTAGTCCATAGAGGTCAGACTATAAATAGAACTCTGCCGACCACGCTTCGCGGGTTCGAGAAAAAGCGTATTAAAACTGTATGCACACAATATTACTGATGCGATGGATAACACAATCGTAACGCATTTTATGCATTTGAATGCAGAGTGGCCATTTTACGGTAGTCTCGTCATTTTCAGACAGAAGCTTGTCATTCTGACTGATCTTAAATACCCGTGCTTATATATATAGTTGGGTTTCCCGGACGTGGTAACTTATTGTAGAGTGATGCTGTAATATTTTACCCTTAAAGCGCCAAGAAAAAAAATGCATCTGAAAATGTCGTCTGCTGAAGTCATCTGCTGTAAATAATTTCCTAGCATTACTGACGAATCTAATATAGAAGCAAACAGTGTGGACCCAGAACAGAGTGCTCCTATACGAGCAATCTTATCTGGGCCCACACTGTTTTCCATAGAGGCTTCTTAAACATTTCAGGACGACTTTTGTTGCGATTGGCGCATTAAGGGTTAAGTCAGCTCAGAAGGTATTTATGTTTTTTATCATTGGCGACCAGCGCAGGTGCAGGCTAAATTGAGCATTCGAACAGACTAGCCAGAACCTTCCCTGATACTGCCCGCTCAAATTAAAGACAGCGTAGAAGTTTCATGTGCATGTTTGGTGAAATCATTCGTGTTTGATAAAGTCCCAGAAAGAACGTTAAAGCTAACCACTATCGGCCAACGGCGAAAGGTAATTGCATATTGCTGGGCCGATGGTAAGCTGCTATTTTTGATTCTCCCCGCCTCGCTAAAGTGGGGCAGGCTTGTCAAGATATGGTAATGGGACTTACACTAAGCATTTACACAAAACGAACATTTTTGGTGGACGGAAATCAATAGTGATAACAGTAGAACCTTGTTTGCCATGAGTCACATCAACAATCTTTCAATGATGTAGGGACGGGTCTTACTGGGTAAACCCATTACTAAGCTTGGATTAATGTGTCTTGCTCAAGGCACAACGCTGTAGCGCCGGTGAGGCTTGAACCCACGTACACTCGGTCTCGAGTCAAGCACTCTACCACGATAGTAAATTTCAATTTCTCAATCCTGAAAATAAGTTATTATACAATATGAAAAAAATCCAGCTGCTATTCTTTCGCAATAACGTTTTTGTATTCAATTTTAGCAAAATGTGTTAACGATAAAGCTGTAGAGAAGACTTTCCGCCAACTTCTCCTAAAGGTCAGGTGTTTATTACACGTACAGATTTTGTATACAGTAAAACCTCAAAAATTCGAGCTCCGATTTTTCGAAATACTGGCTTATTCGAAATAAATTTGGGACACACTGAATTCAGAGCATAGGACCTTTTCATGATCTATTTTAAAAACTTTCTATAATGATATATATGTTCTGGGTGCGTAAAAGAAACGTCTCCCTCAGATGTTTCTTTTATGCACACAAAACATATATTTAATAAGAAAAAAATAATCATTATACTTTCTGGGGGCTATATATCTTTTACATATGTTTCTACCTAGATCTACCTATAATTCGATAATTCGAAATAAAACCTCTAGTCCCTAGGACCTCGAATTAACGAGATTCAACTGTATTTAGATAAAAAAAAATGCAATTAATTGAATTCGTTTAACATTTCAAAGTTTGTTTTATTGACGGGTAAAATTCGTATGGGCGTGTCAGAAAGAGGTATTATCAAAAAAAAATCGTGAACGATGAAAATCCTGTTATTCAAAGGTTGTGTATAACATGAAAGTGATAGAACGGCCATTTGCATGCCCAGAATTTTCCGTGCACGCACAGAATCAACGTCAGACAGGCTCATTTGTACGACCAAAGTTTGGATTTTTGCACAACGTGCCATTTTCCTTTGCAGGTGTTCTAAAATTTACGGTTCCGAGATGATCCCACTAGCTTTACGCACGTGCGAATCCCCACTTGCTTAACGCACGTGCGAATCAGGCGCGATTTCCAATATATTCGAACAAGCCATACATCACTTTAAAAAACTGAATTGTGGCGGTACATTGTAACATTTTGATTGACATCTTCGACTTCTTATATTTGTGCTTTGCTTAAAATGCTCAGAGTGCATCTATGCACAGATGTAACATCATCATCTTGGATGTTGGAACTGTTTTGAGAAGTTGGCAGGGATGTTTCTGAATACTGTTCATCGGGATAAGGATTTCGAAAAAATGACGTGGTAAAAATCATCGCAAAAACAGGTCTAAAACATTTCAGGTGGAGTTTAATTGTTAGTATAATTCAAACTTCTAAGTTATACATGGATCTTTTTTTTTCAAAAAGATGTGCCTGACTCCTGAAATCATGATAAATCCTAAATTATATCACCTTCCTTTATTCTCCCCATGCAAATACAAGTGTGACAAAGTATAAAAAAAATTCCGTTCACCCCACATATTGCTCGTACTGATGTTTCAAAGATGCAAAATAATCAGACTATACCACATTGTATTTTTTTCCATTGAAACGGGTAAATAACGGTCAATGAAATACTGCAGTTTGAGGCAGTTAATGTAATATACCTGTATAAAATACACATTACCTGGATTAGTTCATATTTTTGTTTACAACGATTCTCATCTATCTTTGAATCAACAGTACGTCTTGCCGAACGTTTGTTTGTTTGTTTGTTTGTTTGATTTGATTCTTTACGTCCCATGAACAATCTTTCAGTTAAACAGAGACGAGTCTTCCCGGGTTGAGCCAGTACTAAGCTAGGATAAATGTGTCTTACTCAAATACCACAACGCAGTGACGCCGATGAGGCTCGAACCCGCGGCTCCTCGGTCTCGAGTCAAGCACTCTACCACTGAGCCACTGCGCTCCCTGTCTTGCCGAACGTATGTGAAACATGCGTCATTACTGATTATTGACCAAAGAATCCCTAGTTCCTAACACTACATGCAGCTTACACATGGGGTAGACGGGGAAAATGAGGGAAATAAATATAGAAGACCTATCACCTCATCGCCAATGCCCAATGCGATTTTTCTTTCAAAACGGTCTCCAACTGTGTCACATTTCTAAAGATACGCATGTATATTGGCGATCGAATACGTTATTTTTGCAATAGGAAAATCAGTGCAATACAGACTAAACTTAACTCATGATTAAGACATGAAACACGATCATTTTGTGAGGGATCAGCCATGCACGGACCAAGAGAGGAGATGGGGGTAACAGGTGGCCCAGACTCACATTGAAAATCACAAGTTCTATAGGGAATATGCAATTGAGTTCGACCCCCACCCCTGGAAATTGTTGGATACCCTTTGGAACCAAAAATTACATTTTTAGTGAGTTTATGGAATACAATGACGGCATGTCAAATATGCTTTGCGTAAGTATATACGGGACAGTGGATGATTTCTGAAATAAAACGACCAGTACATGTGGTTAATTGTTTTCAGCTATCAGATAAACCTCAAAGCTTGCAAAAATATATAAACTAGCATTTTAAGAGAAACGTGAGAAAAAAAGGTTGACGTCGCTGAGGATTGAACCCTGGACCCCTTGCAAAACACAGGGACATTTCCTGGACTTAACCGCACGGCCACGTAGATGCTTATATTCAAATGCAGTGCACTTGGAACTATATATTTTTAAATACGCACAAAACAACAATATGCTTTTAGAAATATACAAAAATAAACAAGCTGACACTCATTAATTGTAAAATATGACCCCGTGTATTTTTCTAATAGTGATTTATGAATAAATTTACATCCTGTTAACCAAAAACGGTAGTATATACCTGCGAAAGCAGACAAAAACTAACGGTAGCACGACGAGCGTCTCTTACTGAATGTAAATTTCGGACGTAACATTATTTCGGAATTGGCATCGTTTGCACTGAAAAATGTGAGAATGTAGGCGTATTTTCGGCTTCTAAAATAGTTCAGCCCTGCTTTCAAGAGATAATGTAGTCATATCTGTATATTTCAAGCCTAAGAACATGTATAAATGGCCTGAAAAGACCAAACACAGACAAAATATCCAAACGTGAACGTTAGGTTACGTAATATTACATTATGAAGCCATAATTTCGACACCTTGAAATCTTTGGTCATGGGTTCTCAATGTTAATTTGCACAGCTAAGCCAAAAATTGTGGTGTCGAAATAATGGCCTCATGTTTTGTTATGGATATATTTACACTAAATCCCCACAATTTCAGCCATTTTGGGGAAACTGGGGGTCATAATATGGATTTTTGCGGTATAATGGAAGCATCCAAGAAATTGTTTGGTATGTATTTGAAGAGAGGGAAGATCGTCTTCTTCAGAAATAATGTCATTTATATTATATTCATACATTTCTAAAATAGGATTTTACAGGGCCGATTTTACCCCTTAGTGAACTTAGCCCTTTACAGATTTCTTTGCTTCAAATGTCATTAAAACTGCATTTATTGCTCTGCAATGTATTTGATAATTATTTATATATTGCTTGAAAGCTCATCTTGTTAAAAAGTGCATGCTCTTTCACTTTCATACTCACGCTGGCGTGTTCTGCATTGCATAGTTTTAAATAAATAAATTTTAAATTGTATGCGTTTAAACGACAGACATTTGGGACATAATTTTAGGCAATTTATTTTATTTTCTGTGACAAACTAGAAACTGTAGATGAAACTTAAAATTCTGAAACCACGATAATGTGATACTTAGTAATTTAGTCTATGTCAGCTGGTTCGTAGTTAAATACTATGGACAACTTAAGAACAAAATACTATGGACAACTTAAGAACAATTATAAAATAACTGAAATTTATTCAATTTACCATGGATGTTTATCTTCCATATTTACAACATTTTTGATACAGAGGGTCATTGTAGGGACAAGGATCTGGAGGGTATTTTTTTCTAATGAAAAATTTAATTCCATTTAACAGTGGTAAAATGAAGATGGGAAAACTCGTATAATTATTATCATATCACCATGAAAAACCTGTCTGTCCCCGTTAAAGATGCAACGACCTAAACACATAGTATTTTTAAAGAAAAAAATGTTCTTAGGAAGACTTTTGGTGCATATATGGCTGCCCATACATCTAAAGGCATTTTTATTATCTGATAGTCAAACGACTTCTCATACCTGTCATAAAGATAAGGGTGCGTAATGTAAAATTATTTTTGTTATTTCTCAACCAAAACATATGTTGTGGGTAATTAAAAAGACATATTCAATAAGACTGTTCTTTTGAAGACCAAAGGCTCACTCTTAAACTTATTGATAAGGTAAACATCACAATTTCTATGCTATGAAAGTTTGCTTAACTTGACCTATGTGGCAAACATAAATGCATTTTTCCGTGAAATGCAATTCTGGTCCCATTGCTATACAGTGGTTTCATATCAAGCACTTTTTAGACAATCAGTTTACAAAAATCCAGCCGTATACCTCTTGGGTGCAAAAAATCTGTGTTTATACCCCCCGCAAACTTTGTTTGTAGGGGGTATACTGTTTTCACGTTGTCCGTCCGTCCGTCCGTGCGTCCGTCCGTCCGTAACGCTTTGTTTCCTTAATATCTTGAAGAGTCATTGCTGGATTTTCATTAAACCTTGCAAACATGTTCATATATGCAAGACAAATCTTTTAGACAAAAAAGTAAGGGCTAGGGGCCAATTCTATCAGAGTTATTTCCCTTTGTAGTTCTAAATGGCTTTTAATATAGGGTTTTATGCTTATGCTATTATAGGCCATACATTGGCCCATCAACTCCTACCACAGCTTTTGATGGATCAGAATTATTTCCCTTTGTAGTTCTAAATGGCTTTTAATATAGGGTTTTATGCTTATGCTATTATAGGCCATACATGGGCCCATCAACTCCTACCACAGCTTTTGATGGAACAATTTGATACTTTTCCTATACAATGTAAGCACATTGAACATATGCATGAAGGAGTTTGGTTCAGAAAAAATAATTTTTGACAAAATGACAGCTGTGAGAACTAAGACAATATTTCCCTTATAGCGCTTTTGTATATGCATAGATGGTGCCTTTATGGGCTGATCAACTCCTACCACAGCTTTTGATGGAGCAATTTGATACTTTTCCTATACAATGTAGACACATTGAACATATGCATGTAGGAGTTTGGTTTAGAAAAAATAATTTTTGACAAAATGACAGCTGTGAGAACTTAGACAATATTTCCCTAATAGGGGGTTTGTATATGCATAGATGCTGCCTTTATGGGCCGATCAACTCCTACCACAGCTTTTGATGGAGCAATTTGATACTTTTCCTATACAATGTAGACACATTGAACATATGCATGTATGAGTTTGGTTTAGAAAAAATAATTTTTGACAAAATGACAGCTGTGAGAACTTAGACAATATTTCCCTAATAGGGCTTTTGTATATGCATAGATGGTGCCTTTATGGGCCGATCAACTCGTACCACAGCTTTTGATGGAGCAATTTGATTCTTTGCTGATACAATGTAAGAACATTGAACATATGCATGAAGGAGTTTGGTTCAGAAAAAATAATTTTGGACAAAATGACAGCTGTGAGAACTTAGACAATTTTTCCCTAATATGGCTTTTGTATATGCATAGATGGTGCCTTAATAGGCCAATCAACTTCTACCACAGCTTTGAATGGAGCAATTTGATACTTTGCCGATACAATGTAGACACATTGAACATATGCATGAAGGAGTGTTATAATTTTTGTTTGCACATATTATACTGAAATCTTCTTTTCAAAACTAAAGTCTGCTGGTTTGAACTATAACTTGACAAGTTTTTTCTCTGACTCTTACTGTGCGGGGGGTATCTAATAAGCATCGCTTATTGACTTTTTTCATTTTGCATGATTCGTGACTTTTTTCCGACTATAAGCATGTTGATAGGTTAAGAATTAGTATGTGGACCAGTGCTCATGATTTAACATATTTAATGCATAAGTGAGCAGCGAAGTCTTAAGACAGTCTGGGCAGTATGTGCAGACTCGCCACAGCCTTTGCTGCTCACATACCAAAAGTATTGATGTAGATGAAGGCTCAGACCAAAATTTAGAATTCAAACATAGCTGTGCATTGGCATTTATTAGAGTCATTTGAGCATACGCCATAAGCACAGAAATAATTTGCACTGTCACATTACTGAAGTTTATGATTGTTAATTTTCAAACAAGATCATAGATATCATAAAATATGAAAAGCATTTTCTAAATTCTACCACAGATACTCAGAGTTAATTGTTAAATACAACATTGGGTTAAAAACTCTTCTGCAACAAGGCATATCAGAACCTATATTTTATGGGGATTTAGTTTATAAATTCAAAAGAATAGTTGGAAAACATAATTTTACTGATCAACTCAAAAAGATTATCAAACGTTATATAAAGGTTGGATATAACTTGGATGTCATGCGACAAACTGCATGCCTGGTTTTAAACCCAATCACGGTTTATAGCTATTGTTTCCTCTTTAATTACACGACGGTGGGTCAGGTCTCAGACACTATGACGGCTCTGACGTAAAGCTTTAATCGATGGGTTGGTGCCTGATGCTTATCTGTAGCTGGGCCCACCATGGCTCAACTTGAGGTTTTCTTTAGCTCTGACTATATGTGAGTCGTGAGCCCTTTTCTTTGTTTCATCATAGTGTGTTAAGTAGATTAGAGTGTTTCTCCATGATGATACATTGCAATAGTTAGAAGGCTTCCATGCGAGCTGAACATATCTTGTACTTCAACAACAGCATAATCTAGGGCTAAGATTTGGTACCAGTAAAATGCATTTAAGCCCCAGGTGGCTTAGGCTACTGTCCGTTCTAAGGCGGTGGTTCGGTTGTTGTTGACTTTTTGTTTATTGTTACTCCCATTGTGGGATTCTGTAATTGTTCTATGTCATGTTGTACATTACTTTATGTCCATTCTAGTTTTGCAATCATCTTGATGGGGAAAAGAGAGCTGGTTGCTTTGCTTAGTTTGTCTTCCTGGTGTCTTGTGATTGTTGTGTGGCTCTTCCTCGCGGTGCCATGGGTTTGTCTTTAGTTTGTGATTGTGGTATTTCCTGATCATATCACTTACTATTTTTTACCCATTTATTGTAGGCAACCACCTTAAACTGTTCCCATGGTTTCTGCTATCTATGCATCAATCAATGGATGAGACTGAAGTCTGAGTGTCCCATCTGTAGAACTGCCATTACAACCCAGATGAGATCCATTGTCTTAGATAGTTACATTGAGAAAATGGTTGAACAGTTCAGCGAAGATATGAAGAAAAAGCGGCAAGAACTAGTAGAAGAGAGAAAAGGTATTACAATGATTTAACCCTTAAAAAGCCAATCACGACTTCAGCAGACGACAAATTTCACGACATCTTTCCTAATTTTCGAAAAAAATAAGGTATGATACTTCATGAAAATCGTCTGCCAGCAGAGGATTCTCATGAAATATCATGCCTTATTTGTTATTTTTGAAAAAGCAGCAAATTTGAAATTGTTGTCTGCTGCAAATTATAGGTGGCTATTTATGGGTTAATATAAACACTAAAATGTGCAATGATTTCAAATGGGCTTCATATTTGGGCCTTGTCGTGTGAAAACCTGTCTTCTGGGTTTCCGACAAAGCGAATTTCAAACCAATCTCCTCAGCTACAGAGATTAGCTAGAAAATTGAAATTTCACCAGTAGCAAGTTTACATATGATACGTTTCAAAAAGCGAAGAATAAAGGCACTGATCAGACTTCGCAGATGCGCAGGCTGGTCTGCGCCTGTGTTGTTCGCAAACCCCCGAAGACAGATTTTCTGGCATCAAGGCCCATATTTAATTACACAAAAAAGCATGACGATTTCATATTAATGCTTAAAAGTGAAATGATTTCTTTTATTTAAAGATCTATCACATCCCAAAAAATTCTATTTACCATGACAGTTTTGATCCACCAGTGACCTTCTTCAGACTGTGACCTTCATTGGAAAAGATGTCACTGGGCTGGTCTGGTCCCCAGTGGCAAACAAAGGCCTGTAGATTGGACTCAATTGGTAGCCGCCTCGTCTCAGTTAATGATGTGTCCCTTAGGGAGCGCAGTGGCTCAGTGGTAGAGTGCTTGACACGAGACCGAAGGGCTGTGGGGTCGAGCCTCATTGGCATCAATGCGTTGTGGTCCTTGAGCAAGACTCATTTATCCTAGCTTAGTACTGGTTCAACCCAGGAAGACCCGTCCCTGTTTAACTGAAAGATTGTTGATGGGACGTAAAGAATCAAATAAAAAAAATGATGTGTCCCTCCTCCGCTATACAAAGAGACTCTCATAATCTATGTAGTGAGGTGTTTCCATGAACCATATGGGTCCTATCTACAGGCCTTTGTTTGCCACTGGGTACCAGACCAGTGGTAAAGCCACTCTGTGACATTAGTTCCAGTGAAGGTTACAGTCTGAAAAAGATCCACCATTGGTGGTTGAGACTGTCACGGTAAATAGAAAATTTATTGAAATGCCATCTATGATATATTATTTCTGTTTTTATGCAAAATAAACCATATTATATGTGAGCCTAGCCTAGAGCTAGAGAAAACTGACAATTTTCAGTTTTTGACTGAAGTTAAGTTACGGACTGAATTAAATTGCTAACTCATCAAAATTTAGTCCAGAAATTTCCCATGTTCAGTCTTCTTTAGGTTTCAACGGCTAAGATAAACAATAATTTGATGAAAAAATGGTGACCATTTCTGTGGTCTGTGTCAACCCTTAAAGCGCCAATCACAACTGCAGCAGACGTCAAATTTTCCGAAATCTTTCCTAATTTTTGGAAAAAATAATGTATGATATTTCATGAGAATTGTCTGCCAGCAGACAATTCTCATGAAATATCATGCCTTATTTGTTATATTTGAAAAAGCAGCAAAATTTGAAATTGTCGTCTGCTGCAAATTATAGATGGCACTTTGAAGGGTTAAGCAATTCAAATGAGTTAATTCAGTTAATCAGGCCAAAAAAAAAATATCGAAATGTATCTAGTAGGAGGGTGGGGGTGGATTTTTTGACTGATATTGGGTTGGAAGAGCATTTTTTTGGCTTACTTTTGGGCTGAATGGGATTCATAGATTTCTCTAGCCCGGAATTGTGAACAGTCTTCAAAATTTTAAGCCTTATTTGCCATGATAATGTTGACGGATGTTGTTTGCTGTGATAAGATTTGGTGTTTGATTATACGCATTAAACTTGCAATATAATTCATCTTCACTTGGGCCTAGTGGAGAGAAAACCTGGTTTTGTTGCATGCAAATAAATAACAAAAGTGCAAGCACAGTCTGATCAGCACCTTTGTTATTCCCTATACTAGCTCCTTTCCTTTGAAATATATAGTTGGACACCCAAACCTCTTTTTATTGAGCTGGCCTTTTTTAACTTAAGACTTCAAAAACTGGAGTTATTTAACATCGTTTTCGAGCTGGAGTTATTCAACTTAGATCTCATAAATCTTGATTTTCCATTCTGAGTTCCCTCTGTATAATTGGAATATTAAAGGGCATTGTCTCATATCCAGGGCTTCAGATTTTTTTCAAGATTGGTGGGCCAAAGTGACCCATGGAGAAAAAAAATGGTGGGTCATTTTCTGAATTGATGGGCCCAAGCATATCAAACTAGCCACAGTTGACATTTGGGTAGTATACTCTACCTACACACTGACACAGACACATGTATGCATATATGTATATTGACTGCTGATTATACAGTAAAACCTTAAAGTCTTAAGGGGCCACTAAAAATAGAAGACCAATTATCGCTTAATGCAGGTCAAAAGTATTGCAGAATGCTCCAAGGGGAGCATTATGCAATACTTTCGACCTTCATTAAGCTACCATTTATTTGTTATTAAGATGTTTGTTTTTTTCTTTTTTGAGTGGCTGCTTAAGACATGATTTACTGTATTGACTACCTTCATGAACTTTCTGTTTTGTTTGAGCTTGTAAGATGAATATTTTTTTATTAAAGTGAGATTTTTTCACAACGAAAAAAGATGGGTCCACTGGGCCCACCATAAATCTGAAGGCATGCATATCAGGAATCAAATAGCATGTTTGATGCCATTCTATTTTCTCAAGGTGAAGAAGTCAAGTTCCTTGAATCAATTCAGGCCCAGCAGCGAGCTGCAGGTACAGGAGGCAGAGGAAGGGGGCGGGGCAGAGGGAGGGGTAGAGGCGGTCTCATGGCAGCTCCGCATCCAGTAACCCCTGGTAACCTGGCAGCTCCTCCTCCTCCACTAGCACCTGTGACTATCTCTGATGAAGAAGATGAGGACGAGGAAGATGAAGACAGTTTTAATTCATTTCATGATGATAGTGATGAAATTAGTGGGGATGAAGATGCGCCCTATGGAGGATATGGTAGATGTTTTAATTGTGGTAAGTTTAACCCTTAGGGCTGTTTCACATACACACCGAATCCGAACCAAAACCGTTACGGCCACCGAATTGCATCGTTTCGTTTTCGGCAGACCTTTCACATATGTACCGGATCCGTGGACGAAATGTAAGAAAATGCCTGTATAATTTGGACTTATTTCCCTCTCAGATAGCAGAAATACATTTACAATACAAATTGTTCCATGTCACTGCATTAAGTTTGTGGTCTTTATAGTCGCTGGGTATTGTCCCACAAAATTCTGTAGTCAATAGTATTGTGCTTATAAAATAATTGCACAATTGTCTCGCTGGACAATCCATCAACGTTTTTCACGATTACTAAGTTATATACAACGCACGTGGTTGTGTATGTGCAGATTTTATCAAAATTACCTGTCGTATTTGCTGAAATTCGGCCACCGAAACCGAAAAAAATAAAATCAAATTCTTGCACGTTTTCGGTTCGGCATTCGGTTTCGGTTCGGTTTCGGTGCATATGTGAAAGCGCCCATAGTGTTTAAGGCATTTTATTTTTTCGGTTCGGTTTCGGTGTGTATGTGCAATGGCCTTTTAAAGCGCCAAAAAAAAATGCATCTGAAAATGTCGTCTGCTGAAGTCGTCTGCTGCAAATATTTTATGATATAGTGGGGATGAAGATGTGCCCTATGGAGGATATGGTAGATGTTTTTATTGTGGTAAGTTTAACACTTAAAACGCCAAGAAAAAATGCATCTGAAAATGTGGTCTGCTGCAAATAATTGCCTAACATTACTGACGGTAGATGTTTGAATTGTGGTAAGTTTAACCCTTAAAGCGCCAAGAAAAAAATGCATCTGAAAATGTCGTCTGCCGAAGTCGTCTGCTGCAAATAATTGCCTAACGTTACTGACGGTAGATGTTTTAATTGTGGTAAGTTTAACCCTTAAAGTGCCAAGAAAAAAATGCATCAGAAAATGACGTCTGCTGAAGACGTCTGCTGCAAATAATTGCCTAATGTTACTGACGGTAGATGTTTTAATTGTAGTTAGTTTAACCCTTAAAGCGCCAAGAAAAAAAATGCATCTGAAAATGTTGTCTGCTGAAGTCGTCTGCTGCAATTTATTGCCTAACATAACTGACGGTAGATGTTTTAATTGTGGTAAGTTTAATTCTTAAAGCGCCAAGAAAAAATGCATATGAAAATGTTGTCTGCTGAAGTCGTCTGCTGCAAATAATTGCCTGACATTACTGACGAATTAAGTATAGAAGCAAACTGTGGACCCAGAACAGACTGCTCCTATAGGAGCAGTCTGATCTGGGTCTACACTGTTTGCCATAGAGGCTTCTTAAAGATTTCAGCAGAGGAGAAAAGCAGATGACTTTTGTTCGATTGGCTCATTAAGGGTTAACTCTTTGCAACTTTGTATGCTTTGGTTGTCGTCTGCTTACTTTTGATGTCACCCCTGTCAGGATCTGGAGACATTTTGTTTCTCCCTGTGTGTCCATCTGTCCATCACAAATTGTGTCCAATCTTATGAAAGCAACTCCTCCTACAGTTTTAGCCGGATCTTTTTAAACTGTGCAGGTGTTTTTGTCAAGGTCTGAAGATTTGCATGACTTTCAGAAGTAATCCTCTAACAGATTAATTTCTGTTACTTTTTTTTCGCAGTTTGAACTTTAATAGTCATTTTTTTTGTTTTTGTTTGATTTGATTCTTTACGTCCCATCAACAATCTTTCAGTTAAACAGGGACGGGTCTTCCTGGGTTGAACCAGTACTAAGCTAAGATAAATGTGTCTTGCTCAAGGACCACAACGCAGTGACGCCGGTGAGGCTCGAACCCGTGGCCCCTCGGTCTCAAGTCAAGCACTCCACCACTGAGCCACTGTGCTCCATGTCATTTTTTGGCTTAAACCATATAGACACTGGGTATCTTGTGAACGCAACTCCTCCTACAATTTTACCTGATTCGTTTTTGTAACTTTGCAGGTGTTTTTGTCAAGGTCTGAAGATGTGCATGAGGTTTAGCTCTAATTCTCAGATTAATATTTGTCACTTTTTTCGCAGTTTGAACTTAGCCATTATTTGGCTTACAGCATACCGACACTAGGTATCTTGTGAACGCAACTCCTCCTACAATTTTACTCAAATCTTTTTGTAATTTTGCAGGTGTATTTGTCAAGGTCTGATGATGTGCCTGAGGCTTTGGTGTAATTCGCAGATTAATGTTTGTCACTTTTTTTGCAGTTTGAACTTTAATCATATTTTGGCTCAACGTCTACCAAAGCATATTGATAGACACAAGGTATCTTGTGAATACAACTCCTCCTACAATTTTGCCAGGATCTTTTTTAAACTTTGCACCTGTTTTCGTCCAAATCTGAAGATGTGCATGACATTTGGCTTTAATTCTCAGATTAATTTTTGCCACATGTTACGCAGTTAACTTAGTCAGTTTTGGCTCAACTTCTACTGAAGCATATAGGCACTGGGTATCTTGTGAACGCAACTCCTCCTACAATTTTAACCATATCTATATAAGCTTTGCATGTGTTTTTGTCTAGGTCTGAAGATGTCCATGTGATTTGGATGTAACATGGATTTTCAATTACAATGCAAATAATATGTGATTATTAACTTTTTCCCAAATGATGGTTGTGCATAAGCGGAATATCTATGCTGGATATGAAATCAATTTTTGCTAAATAAAATCACCATTATTTCAGTTTGAAATTGCATTTAGTGACATTTGGATATTTCTGACACCAAAGGGGGGATAGGGTAGATGTCTGTTTTTTGTAGAAAAACCAATTCTAGTTTCAAAATTAACTTTTTTCAAAAAATTGTTTAAGGAACACTATCAGAGTGCCAAACGGTTTGGATCCTGATCAGGACAGACATTTTTGATCTGGGTCCAAACTGTTTGCAAAAAACTATCAGTAGACAACAAAAGTAGGGACTAGCACGAGGAATGAGTTCACTCTACAGAGTTTTGACCACCCTGTACGAGATGTGATCCAAAAGGTCTCGGCCTGATATGCTTCGGTGAGATTCATTGAATTAAAATCTTTGTCGGTCCTTTGATCCAATTGAATCATATTGGGAGTGTGAAAAGCATGGGGTCATGATTGGTTGCTTATATAAAGCACTTTTAAGAGAGGAGGGTGCGACACATTTGCAAAATGGAGAAAGTCAAAATCAGAGTGGTTATCAAGTACTTCTGTAAGAAAGGAATGCCTCCCAAGGAAATTCAAGAAGACTTCATGGAAACCCTTGGAAAGGAGTCTCCTTCTTCAAGCACAGTGAAAAAAATGGGCAGCAGAGTTTATGGGGGGGGGGGAGAGAGCATTGAGGATGATGGACGGTCTGGTCGCCCCAAAGATGCCACCGCTGATGAAAATGTCAAGGTCGTGCACTCTCTGGTTATGTGTGATACGAGGAGAAACCTGCAAAGCATAGCTAGGGAAGTGATCCCAGCGATTCTATCATACAAGTTGTAACCCTAGATAAGACATGGGTTCACCACTTTGACCCAGAGTCAAAAATGCAGAGCAAACTATGGAAGCACCCTAGCTCATCCCCTCCTAAGAAATTTAAGATGGTTTATTCAGCAGGGAAGGTGATGGCCTCAATCTTTTGGGGTAGTCAAGGGGTGATCATGATTATCTTGAGCAAGGCCTCACAATAGATGGTGCATAATATGCAGGCAAATTGAGGTGGCTACGCCAGGAAACCACATGAAAGAGGAGAGGAAAACTGACTCCTGGACAACGCCCCTGCCCACACGTCACAAGTTGCCATGACTGCTGCAACAGAATGTGGATTTGAAATCTTTCCTCATCCCCTATATTCTTCTGATATGGCTCCTTCTGACTTCTATCTGTTCCCAAAACTGAAATCCCATCTTCGTGGTACGCAGTATTGAAGCAATGAAGGCATCTTAGAGGCAGTAAACATGTACTTTGGGGACCAGGAAAAGGCCTTTTATTTTGAAGGGATAAGGATAAGAAAACTCAAACAGAAATGGGCTAAGTGCATTGCCTTGAAGGGAGATTTAATTGAAAAGTAATGATCAAAGGGGTATGTGCATTAAGAGGCTATTTTGGCCCCCTATGAGGTCAAAAAATAAAAGTTGCTCTTCACAAGTTTCTTCTTATTAGTTTATTAGAACGATAGCCGAAGTGTAAAGTTCTGGTATTGATTCAACTTTTTCGTTTGCTATGGTTACAAAAATGGCCGCCAAAATAGGCTGAAAATAGGAAAATGACCATTTTGGAGCAAATTTGAGACATATAACAGAGGAATTAATATAGAGCACAAGCAAATACCAAAAAAATATTTTAACAGATCATGAGAATTTTCATGGCACACATAATATTAAAAGCTTTTTTTGGTATTTGCTTGTGCTGATATCTAATTCTTAAAAAATCGGTCTCCAAAAGCCTCAAATTTGGCCTAAAATGGCCATTTCTCAATTTTAAGCCTATTTTGTTGGCCAATTTGGTTACCATAGTTACCTGTAAAAGTAAAATAAATGCCAGAATTTTACACTTGGGCTATTCTTCTAATAAACCAATAAGATGAAATTGGTGAAAGGCAACTTTCAGTTTTTGGCTCTATAGGGGACCAAAATAGCCCCTTAATGCATGTACCCCTTTTCATTCCCTGGTAGCCTGAAGTACAAGGGGCCGAGAACATTTTGATCATCACTCCTATGCAAAGGAGTTACTGCACCTGAACCTTTAGCAGAAGCATAGTTGGTAGAGTGTTAGGTGGGGGATTGAAGGGTTGTAGTTAGAGAATCACTGCCAGTGGAATCACTGTGTTGTGTCCTTGAGCAAGACACTTAATACTGGTTCAAACTAGGAAGGCCTATTTTGACATGACTGAAAAATTGTCTTTCAAAAAACTAATAGTGGCAATCTAAAAAATCATTAGGACTACAGGGTTGGCACAGGCTTCAAAAGTACTTGAATATACAGGGCTGTTGAAAAGTCCTTGAAAATTAAAATTTACCTTGAAAAGTTCTGGAAAAACACTAAAAGGCCTTGTAAAATCCTTGAATTTTACCATTTACAGGAGGATTCAACACTGTCTTTGGAGATCTAAATCAGTATAAAATTTTGGTGCCTTTGTTTGGTGCAGCATATACTGCATCAAATAAAGTCACCACAATTTTATACTAATTTTCTAAAACTACAGTCGAACTTCGATGGCTCGAACTCGTCAGGACCGTCCGTGCGAGTTCGACCCATCCATGTGTTCGAGCGATACATAGCCTGACAAATTTCAAGTTAGTTCATGTGTACTTTATGTCATCACGGACACCACGTTATTTTCGACCAAAGTTGCAAAGCGCACTGATCAATAACCATTTGCACGCTAGAATTAAAATGACAAGCCGAATGTGCAAGAATATGAACATGTTTAAAGTTAATACATTTATCAGCGTGCGCATATGCGCAGGCTGATCAATGCATTTGCTATCGAGTAAGCTGTACCGTTTGTCTTTATGTGTCGCGGTTGTTTAACGTACCCTTTAAAACAATAAAAGAAAAAAAAAACAAGTTTTTTCTTATTATTTATACACAATGTGCAAGAACGAATAAAAACAGGAAACATGACAAACTCCCGAAGATGTTTAAACAAAGACGCGGATCAGACTGTACTGCTGCACGATCTGATGCCTGTCTTTATCCAGCCAGGCATGTTTTACTCATTTTGACACGCGAATTCTTGATTTACAAAACGGTGTATTCCTGTTTCTCCCACTTTTTGATTTTAAGGTAAATTTGGGGTGGGAAGAACAGGAATTGTGGATAAGGTGAAAAGGTGTTAATCCATAGCCTGAGGGCATATAGTTTATTTCAGTATAGGTAAACATAAAACAGGTATAAAGGCATACATGTGATAATAATTGGAGAAACAGGAATAAACCTACAAAACATCTCGATTATTGTCTCATTTTCGGACTTACTCAAATCTTTGATCTGATAAATTGCCGCTAATTGCTTCACACGTTCCGCTCGTCAAGGTAAATAATAATGAACTTAATCAAGGGTGTGACTGATTCAGGTAAAGATATGTATAGGTTATTCAATGTTTTGTGTTGGTTATGGAATATATATTTCATAACAAACACAAAACATTGTATAACCTATTTAGCCCTGACCCAGCTGTTTCCTGTGTTGGTTTCACAGTCCTGAAATGTACACATTATGTAGCATTTTGCTGCATTTCGTTTAGGAGTCTCATTTCATCGTTAGCCATGGATGCGTTCACATGGGACAAATGGATTTTATTAGCAGCATTTTTGTGAGATTTATTTTTCAAAATTATCTAGGAAGCATTTCGTCGACCACACGTTTCAGATGTACAGGCTGATCAGTCTCCTCATTTGTGCGTTCTACCTTGATTCTCAAACAGTGGAGACACTCAGATCAGCCTGTATATTCATGTGCCGTTTGGTCATGCTGTCTTTCAAAAAGCGTTTTGGGACAAGCAGTGTAATTTCTGATCAGGCTTCAATGTACATGTGCAGCCTGGTCAGTGTTTTCTGCAGTCGCCTATTTTCTGTGAATCAGCTTACATTTGAAATTTACATCATTTTGTGTCAATATTCTGATCACAGTTTTATTTAGGGTTCTAAAAGTAAAAAATAAATCTGGTGAAATTAACATTTTGGACAGCAATTTCCTCTCATCAGTCTCACAAAAGTGTGGGTTATGGAAAATATACCACGCTGAATATGGTCCTTTTCTTTCAACTGATTGGCTGAAAACAAAAGGAAGTGGGCGGGTCATGGGCTAAATTTGGTTCGAGCCATCATAGCGTTTTTACATGAAAAAACGCCCTGCGGACCATGCTTTGAGTTCGAGAGTTCGAGCCATCGCTGTTCGACCCTGGGGTGTATTTTAACATTAAAAGTATAGGGAAATGGCTGGGACCGACGAACGAGTTCGAGCGATCCCTGGTGTTCGAGACAGGCGAGTTCGAGCGACCAAAGTTCGACTGTAATATCTTTAGAAATGCAGTCTAGCATTTCCAAAGTAGAATTTTAATGTGTAAAACACTATTTTCATAAGTTCCCAGTCCTTGAAAACAGTAGGAAAGTATTTTAGAAGTCCTTGAAAAGTCTTTGAATTTTACACAAACTTGCCTGTACGTACCCTGCATTAGGACTAAATCATTTTCGAACATCTCTCAAAAAGCACTGTCAGTGTCCTTGGTCTATCGTGTGGTGTCAACAATATGCTTTAAATGACAAGTCCTCCCATACCACTTGGTCAATCTTGACAAAATTTAGCAGGAATATTCTGGAAGGCCCTCTACAAATATAGCTAAAATGAATATTTGTCAAAAAATATGACTGCCATGAGGCATGTCTTATTGCAGTAAGGAAAACTTTTAAATCAGATCCGTTAAAAAAACATGGCCATCAGTGTACGTGGTCAATTTCCCTTATGTACCTATATAAGTAACTTTAAATAATATTGAGCCACGACATGAGATTTCCAACAATGTGGTATATGCGACCAGCAAAGCCTAAGATCAGCCTGCGCATATGCGCAGTCTGATCAGAGCCGTTGCTAGTCGCTTGAATATTCTATGAGTGTTAAGCTACTGACTGGACAGCATTTGGAGGTTCTAAGCTTAAAAGGAGGCTGCACAGGCTACACTTGTCAAAATGCCACATTGTTAGAAATCACGTGCGACGGCTCAAATATCTTCACTGAAACGAAAGGTCAGAATTGAAAATGATTTGGCAGAAACGGCAACTAGGGTGACCTACATAAATAGCTAAAACTAATTTGATCCAGCAAAAAAACATGGCCACCAGGGGCATTGTTATTGCATCTAGGGAAGCTTAAAAATGTTCAGCTCTGAAACTAATGCTCAAAATTCAAAATGATTTAGCAGAAAATTTGGTCATTGGGTGACCTGCTGCAATAATAGCTAAAACAAATTTGATGGGTCGAAAAACATGGTTGCCAGGGGGCGCAGTCAATCTTAAAACACCTGAAACCAATGATCAGAATTGAAAATTGAATTGGTAGAAATGGTTTTTAAAAAAAATGGCCACCAGGGAGGGTGGCTTATTGTCGCTACCGAATCTCTTTCTGAACAGGCTGATCGGGATTCAAAATGATTTTGAAAAAATGGTGACTGGATGACCTGCAGAAATAGCTAAATGGAAATGTTATTTGAAGAACATTGCCACCAGAGGGCATGACCAGTTTCCTTTATGTACCTTTATAAGGAACTTTAAACGTCTTTACTTCTGAATCTCACCTTGTTGGAAACCCCAAAGACAGGATTTGTCGCAACGTGGCCTATATTATAAGTAACACAAATTATCAAGATTCTAGCTGGTCTGTGTAGCTGTCACTGATGCTGCTCTGATAGATTTGAATTTGACTGTATTCCAACCTTCAAAGATAGGTTTTGTGATGATATGGCTTATGTTTTTCTTACAGGTAGTCGAGGTCATTGGGCTCCTGGCTGTCCATACAGATGATAAAGAACACCTGCAGTACTGTACTATTGAACTTAAAGTGAGACGCAGTAAAAGTTTTTTGTTGTTTTTTATTAAATTTTCAAGTTTTTTAAGTTACCAAACACTGAAAATTTGTATGGGCATAGATATAGGGAAACCCTAACTAGATTTAAATTTTGGCGGGGACCGATGTCAATCTTAATCAGAGGTGTGGAAATAGCAAAAGTTTATACTTGCCCAGGGACCATAAGGTACTTGTCCATAGAAAGTTTTACTTGTCCCATATTAAAGAACAGATAATTCACAAAGATCTGAGCCTCACTGTGCTTAAACGATATACATGTATAAACTTTAAAAGCAGTATGAAGTCAGACATAATTATTAAAAACAGTTTAGATCCAGGATCTACACTGTTTTCTAAACAACATGTGAGTTCATAATAATCACTAAATATGAAATACAGAATTGTAAATTTATTTTAACTTGTCCCAGGACAAGTAAATAGAAATTTCTAACTTGTCCTGTATGAAATGGGACCAGGTCGGACAAGTTGGGCATGGAAATTCCACACTCCTGTCTTAATGCTCTGATATCTTGCGAAAATTAAAATCGTAGTTTTTGTTGGTATGAGTCTGTGTCAGTGCAATACATGTGGGATAAAGATCGCAGTATTTGCTTATCTATAAAAGGTGCATTAATGATTGAATCATCAAATTTACAATGAACATCCAAGCTGCTTATAAAGGTGTCAAATGATGGGCTACTTTTACATTTAATGCCCCACTGAAACCGTCATTTTGTCCCCTTCTGTCTGTCTACCGATTTGTTTGTTATTGTGTCTCTGTAAGTGCAAGCATACAAAAAGACAAGCCAACTGACACAGACATGCAAATATGCACAAAAACACAGCTGTAATTGACGCACAGAGCCATTTAATTTCATATTTTAACTAGAACTGTTACTGTATGATAGAGTGCTTACAACATGCTTAGGGGGGTGGTCCGATCAATAAGCAGACTCATTCATGGAATCGGCCAAGGGTTTCCAAATTTGAAGTAGGTATAGCAGTTAGCTTTCATTTATGTTCACAAGTTTAGATAAACAAAAATTTTCAGCGTAAAATTGTATATATTTTCTTACCCATCAATTTAAACATATGTTTTGGGTGCTCAAAAGAACCATCTCATTGAGACAGTTCTTTTGAATACCCACAACATATGTTTTGGTTGAGAAATAAGAAAATTAAATTTTCATTACGCACTCTTAACTAAAGTCCTGATGTTACCATCTTTGTGACACAGTTCGAAGTAATTGAAGTATCGTCAACTAGGCTTTTAAACAGCAACACATGCCAATATGCAGCTAAGTTTAACACTATTGAAGCATTGCTATAATTTTTGTTTAAGTATTCATAATTACATACACTGCTTAATGTTCAACTGATAGCCAGTGATCCATTTCAACAATATGCAGCTATATTTAACACTATTGAAGCATTGCTATTTTTTTATGTGAGTATTACTTACATTGCTAAATGTTCCACTGATAGTCAGTGGTCTGTTTTACCTTAGGTACAAGAGGAGACTATTACTAGGCATTAAACTAAAATAACATTAAAATTCCACCCTTTAGCAGCATTTCTGACAAAAAATTGATTAAGTTTTTTTTTTGTTTAAATATATTTTCCAATTAAATTTCAAATCAGCATTTTTGATAAAAAGTTATTGAAAAAAAAACAGTGTCTCACTTGAAGGGCTACATTACAGTAAAGCACTTTGATATCCTTTTTTTTTCAAATAAAACCCCATTATGGATTTGTTTGGGGGCAAACTTCGTCTAACACAAGCTAAGCAAATATGTTTGAATTTTACTGGATTCTAAACCCCAAGTATAATTGTTGTTGAGATGTGGCTTATGTTGCAATTTTTTTCTTCCAGGAATGAGAGGCCACTGGGTTGCTGGTTGCCCATACTGATGATACAAAGCACCGTGATGCCTTTTTACAAATAAACATGTGTAACAACGAGAAAAGCTGCACGCGATTGATTGATTTTAACCACTGGTGGGATAGTCAAAGAAGCAGTTTACAGGGACAATTATTTAGTATGGGAAAATTGGAAAAAAAGGAGGATATTTTGGATTGGGAATGGGGCCTGGTGATATGGAGGAAAGGCCCTGGATATTTAGATAGACCGGATATAGTGTGTATCATGAAGCAGCAGGATCAGGGTCTACACTGTTGACTTTTTAGTCATATTTTCATGGGTGAAAGTTTTCAGGATTAATCCTGCATTCAGGATTTTGAGGCTGACTTTCAATAGAAAGTCAGCCTCAAAATGCTGAATTAGGGAGATTGAAATACCTCCTCTGATTAATTTTCAGATTATCTAAACACAATTAACCATTCTGACATGAACTTATTGATATTTGTAGGCATCCTGCATGTTTAAAAATTTAAATTTCTAAAGTTCAGTATTTTAGAAATCTTTACTTTCACCCATGTGTTTTATACAACTCATCAGTTACATAGAAGAAAGTGTTTAAGATGTGCGGCGAGTTGGGTAAAGAATTTAGGTATTTAAATATTAAGGGTAGAACTTTGCATTATTCTTGCATAAATACCTGAAGCCAATGTCAAATGAACGCAAATCCATGTTTAGATTATAAGGTTCATGTGCTGTTCGAAGTGGTTATGATTTGACAATACTTAAAATGAGCTCTTATTTGCTTGTGTGATGTACACAGAAAAGCATTGTAGCCCATTTGATCATTTATTTAATGATTTCATTCACAAGAAATGTGTGCAGCAATGACGTTTGAAAGTTTGCAATCTGACTCCATTTTGTAAAGAGATTGAATGCAAGAAAAATAACTATTCATTCCTTTTACCTACATATTTGCTGCAATTTTCTTTGGAATCGGGTAATCTGCAAGAATAAAAATCACACATGTTTGTTACATTGCATTAACACTTGCCAGGTCCCTCGGAAGAGATATTGGACACTGGGCTTAGCGACCTCATGTTCAAACAGCTTCCTTGGGGGCCCAACAAACATTAATACATGAGAAAACCTGGGATCCCTATTCATATAATCTAGTTGTGATTTTGCATTCAGAATAGCCAAAATGTTCCATGTTTCTAGACACAATAGGTTTCATAGTAGACTGAAACTATGATAGGTTTGTGCATGTAAAGTATGTATGCATGGATGAAAGTTTTCAGGATTTTTTCTGAATTCAGGATTTTAAGGCTGACTTTCCATAGAAAGTCAGCCTCAAAATCCTGAATTAGGTGGAATATATAATAGCATCTCAGATTTGTGTTAAGTTTAAAGACAATAATTATTGATCATTTAGTCTGGATAGTATCATATTTTGTAGGCGTACTGCAACTTTTAAGATTTAAATTTCAAAAGTTCAGGATTGGACTAAACTTTGAATTTTCACCCATGTGCATGGGGTTTACAGTGAAAGTGGTAAATACCGAGGAATTCTTCTTTCTATGGTAGCTATGAGAAGACTGGGTTGTGAAAAAATGTGCTGATTTTATCGTATTTTAGTTAGCCGGCAGAAGAGCAACAATTATTGCATATTTACAAACCATATTCTTCACTAAATCTTTGCAATCTGTTGATCTCGCAAAGTTAGAAATCCACTTTGTGTACAGGTCAGGATGATAAGAATGTAAATGCGTAATGGTTAGATATTCAGTATTGTTGTTAAAACTTTTGCATGGCAAATGTATTGTATGTGCCAAAGATTTGTTTTTTGTTTATTAGTACATGTAGAGCTATTGAACTTAGTCCCATTCATGATTAAGTTGTATTATCATTCTGTATTTCTTGGATGGACTTGATTAAGCTGTTCTTCTATGGGTGAAAGTTTCAGGATCATCCTGAATTCAGGATTTTGAGGCTGACTTTCCATAGAAAGTCAGCCTCAAAATGCTGAATTCTGCAAATAATAATAGCTTTTCTGATTTAGTTTCAGTTTATATCAAGACAATTGACCATTTAAACTTGAAATTATTAATATTTGTAGGCATATTGCAAATTTTGAGATTTGATTTTAAAAAGTTCAGTATTTTGGAAATTTTGAACTTTCACCCATGGTACTCTTTTTACTCAGACAGAAATCAAGTGCACTGGAACATCTATGGTGGAGTACTCCAGCATACTCCATCTTCTGAGGTGGTGTGGTCAGAAGAGTCACACGACTTGTTCCAAAACAAGATGCTGGAACACACTGACTGCATGTACTCAGATATTTTTTATCTTTAGCTGATTCTGATAATCATTCATATTTGGAAAAAAAGCTCATTTGCAAAAGAGGTTGAAAGCACATGTATTTTCTTATTCTCGGTAATCTTATTGAATACTGTAAAACCAAATTAAGTCTGCCCCTGAACTAACAAAAACACAGATTTTGGCAGTTATAGCATATGCTGATTAGCCTCCCCTTAATGCCCATGCTGAAGTGTCCAGTGGGGCCAGAAGTCTAAATTCTTGGTTTTAGCACTTCATTTACATCCATACTAAAAAATTGTGTATGCGGGCGGCAAAGGCTGTGGCGAGTCTTCATAATGAGCCTTTGTTGTTCACTATGCAATAGGTACCAAATTTCATGTGCTGGCTAAAATAATTGACTTGATCTTGAGTTTATTTAACCCTTAAAGCGCCAATAATGACCGCAGCAGACAACAAATTTTGCAACATATTTCCTGATTTTCGAAAGAAATAAGGAATGATAGCAGACGATTCTCATAAAATAGCATGCCAAACGGCAAAATTTGAAGTTGTCGTCTGGTGCTAATTATAGGTGGCGCTTTAAAGGTTAACTGCTGCAGGTGTCCCTGACATCGGATAAGGCAGCAGGTGGCTAGAGTTTCTAACGCCAACCCTCCAGGCTTTTCTGTTCTGTGGATCAATTCTGCATGCGCTCATGTCCTCCATGACTCATTCAGACCATGTCTCCCCCTTTGCATCTGTTGAGACTTCATTATGGGTTTTGACAGCGCAAAATCAGCGTTCCATGGCTCTGTCATTTTGACGAAGATGCTGCAAATCTGGAGCAGAGCATGCCCAGGTTTCACTACGATGTAGTAGCGCAGAGCGAACTTGGGCGTTCAAAGCTATCCCACGAGACATGAGGGTTACATGCTTGGTCAAAATAGACAGGAGTTTCTTGAATCTTTCCAGCAGTTCATCATCTGGTGATGATGGGGAGTTAGCAGCCTCCAGAGATTATATGGGCCTCAACACGAGAAAACCTTTGTTAGTTGATTTTTGGAAAGTATCATATCTAAACTTGCTACAAACAAAATTTCAGTTTTCTAGCAACTCTCTGTAGCTGAGGAGACTGGTTTGGGTCTCTGAAGACAGGTTTTGTCGCGTTGTGGCCCATATTCCTTACATCCATGAAGTCATTCTTTAATTCTTTGCCTGCCAGTGTCATCTGCTGATAACCTTAGCAAACGGTTCAGATCAAGACTCACAAAAGGAAGCCGCCTGATTCTGGGACCATATTGTTTGTAATATAGGTTATGAAAGTACATAAGCAAATGAGAGCAGATGACAATTTTCATGAATGGTGGGAAAAGGATTAAGACCAGTTTTCATAATCATGTATATTTGGTTCTTATCTGCATATGTTTGATGATAATTAAAAGATAAAAACAATGTTCAGAACTTTTCTTTGTTTTAGTTATTCCCACTGTTTCTGAACAAAATTAACATTTTAAAATCCTAAAATTTTGTGAAGCAAGTCTTGGGCAAATAGTATAAATCTTGTTAAGATCTGAAGAGTTCCAATCCAATCAGCCCAAAAACCTTATGCAGCCTCCCCCCCCCCCCCCCCCACCCCTAATGTGATGGTGCTTTACATGAAATAAGATTAGAATCGGCCAACTGGCTTTAGAGATATTTCGTTTTTTAAAATGTGACAGACCATTTGCATACTAAAACTTCACTTGAGCCGTCCCCTCGTGTGCTAATAATAACTTGATAGAGAACAACAAGGTAATGCTACAATATCATGGATCTTGGCATTTATGTTTCAGACCACGTTTTCAAGTTTTCATTCCCAAAAATTCAGTTTAGCCCTCCTTAGTGCTTATTATTGAAGAGGACCATTTAAGGATCATCCATGCCAAGTTTGGTCCTAATCCACCCAGCAATGAACAAATTCATGTCAAGATCATGTCATTCGAAGGAATAGTTGACAACGCACATCTAACAATCACAAAAGCTCACTTTAGGTGAGCTAAAAAGTATTCAAATAATTAGTCAACAATCTCAAAATAAATTTATTTTCACAATGTAAAATATGCATAAAATGACACCGGTATTGACTGTCATGGGCCAAAATATCACAAGCATCAAATTACATATGAGCCGCCACATGAGATTTCCAACAATGTGGTATGTGCTACCAGCAAACCTCAGATCAGCCTGCGCAGTCTAATCAGAGGCTTTGCTAGTTGCTTGAATATTCTGTGAATATTAAGCTGCTGACTGAACATCATTTGGAGTTTCTAAGTTTAAAAAGAGGCTGCACAGGCTCGTCTGTCAAAATGCCACATTGGAAATTACATGTCAGGGCTCGTAAGTTTGTATTTATAGCATATTCTTTATCATGACATGATTATAGGAATCTGTCATCTACATATCCTATCAACCCTTGCAGTCAATTTAACTTATTTGCTATGAAAAAAAATGCATCTAAAAATGTCGCCTGCTGAAGTTTTCTGCAACATGTAAATGCTTACGTTAAGAACTTATTTCAGCATACAGTGTGGACCAAGATTATGGTCCACACTGTTTTCTGCAGGGACATTTCAAAAGGACCAGCAGACAAAACAGCATACAACATTTAGTCGCGATTAGCATCTGAATGGGAGCGCAGTGGCTCATTGGTAGAGTGCTTGACTCAAGACTGAAGGGCTGCGGGTTTGAGCCTCATCGGCGTCACTGCGTTGTGGTCCTTAAGCAAGACACATTTATCCTAGCTTAGTACTGGTTCAACCCAGGAAGACCCATCCCTATATAACTGAAAGATTGTTGATGGGACGTAAAGAATCAAATCAAACAATTAGCATCTGAAGAGTTAGCAATCAATTATAGCAAACTAAAAGAGCTTATTCTTTTTATAGATAAATGCTGGCATTGACCTTTGGCAGGTGTATAGGCCTCCAGATAAGAGTGCGTATTGGAAAATTATTTTTCTTATTTCTCAACCAAAACATATGTTGTGGGTACGCAAAAGAACCGTCTCAATGAGAAGGTGCTTTTGAGCATCCAAAACACATGATTTATTTGAAGGGTTAGGAAGTAAATGCAATTTTAGGTGCACAAATTATCCTTATCTGGACCGTGTAATACTGCCTTAGACAAAGGAAAATATTTGATACTGACCATCTAACTGCTCGTTGGTGCATGTCTATCCATACATATGTCTACATAGTCTAGTCTACTGATGAGACTAGGTAGCCAAATTAACCTTTCCAAAACCACTAGTTACTAGTCTTCCTCCTGATAACCTTTGCAAACAGTGTGGACCCAGATCAGGCTTGACAAAATGTCAGACCTTTTCTGGATCCAAACTGTTTGACACTGATGGTATTCCTGAAATAATTTTTCCAAAAAAAATAATTTTGAAAAAGTCAACAGACGCCATGAAAAATTACCCAGCATGCAAAGAGTTAAAGCCACTGACTGTAAGGTAAACCTAGGTTAGTTATGGATACTGAATATATGCAATTTTGTTTGTGGGCCTAGTCATCGTACATTGGTCAGTTATAAATATCACAGCATTGTGGGATTTTGGGGATGTTAGACAGTTGGGGTCCGTGCATACATTTTTCTGTCACAACTTCAAGCTTCATTACTAATTCTGATGTTTGTCTATTCCATAGTAATTAAATTTGGCACAAATGTTTATCATTAAAAGAAAAATTCATGGGAATAATGCTGCCTGTGTCATTAAAAGGTCAAGTTACAACTCAGTCATATTGACACAAACATTCCTGATATATGATCCAATAATATATCTAGTATCCTAAGCAGTGAATAAGGGGCTGATTGATCAGCCTGGGCACATGCATTGGCTGATCTGCTTTTCTGTTTGTTTGATTTGATTCTTTACTTCCCAGTCAACAATTTTTCAGTTATTTCAGGACGGGTCTTCTTGGGTTGAACCAGTACTAAGCAAGGATTAATGAGTCTTGCTCAAGGACACAACGCAATGACGCCAGTGAGACTCAAGCCCACAACCCCTTGGTCTCAAATCAAGCACTCTGCCACTGAGTTCCCTTTATTTGCTTTTCTTATAAAAACACTTTCTCATGGTATGGCTCAAATGTTTTGGCTACTCATTGGAACAGACTTGTAGAAATGCTCACAATGAGATCTATGGCAACAAGATGTCAAGAAAACTTGAAGGATTCACAGTAGAAAAAGGTAAAATTTTTGGAACAACAAAACCCTGCTTTGTAAAACCTTTAAAATGTTCAAATACACATATAATACTGTAAACTATATATAGCTATGTTACTTCTTGCATATATACAAAAATATGTACAGTAAAACCTGTCTTAAGGGGCCACTCAAAAAAGACAAAACAAAGATCTTAATGACAAATGGCAGCTTAATGAAGATCGAAAGGGAGCATTCTGCAATACTTTTGACTTGTATTCAGAGATTAATTGGTCTTGAAAACCATGTTTTGATCTTTTTGAGAGTGGCCGTTTTACACAGGTTTTACTGTTTACCATATTTACCCTACATAATCGGACATATTGTTTGTTTGATTTGATTCTTTAAGACCCAGTCAACAATTTTTCAGTTAAATCCGCGTCTTCCTGGGTTGAACTAGTACAAAGCAAGGATTAATGTGCAGTTTTGAAGGATACAACGCAGTGACGCCAGTGAGGCTCAAACTTGCAAACCCCTCCGTCTGAGTTAAGCACTCTACCACTGAGCCACTGCGCTCCCAGACAAATATTGCCCTGGGAAAATGTAAAGTAAGTCATATCAGATGGCTGTGGAAGTCTGATCAGGATTTACACTGTTACATGCTATGTCTGAGCAGGGTTTGAACAGTTTTTGAGAAGTCTGATCAGGGTCGACAATGCCATTCCATTGTTACCTTTGTTACATACTGTATTAGGTTGTAAAATGGTATTGTTCAAATTTTAGAATTAGTTCATGGATCAAATTCATGAATTTTATCCACTTGCTAAAAATAGCAAGTGATTATTTTTCTCACTTGCTTGAGGTGTTCATTAACATGCATTTTTTTTTACCGAAAATTAAGTAGATTGTGTTTTTCAATTAGATCTCTCATGAACCAAAAATTAGAATACCAGACTACCATGCAAACAGTGTTGATCCAGATCAGACAGCTTCTTCAGAAGCTGTCTGATCAGTCATGCAGCCTATCAAGTGTGACCTGATTTGGTTGTTGAATAAATGAGTGGTATTCACTTGCTAAAGTAAGCAAGTGATGGTAATTTTAGATTGCTTTTTTGAGAAAACACAGAAATTTTATCCCTGAAAGGGGTATGTGCATTAAGGGGCTTTTTTGGCCCCCCTATGAGACTAAAATATAAAATCGTTTATAACTAATTTGCTCTTATTGGTTTACTAGAACAATAACCAAAGTGTAAAAGTCTTTAATTAATTAGACTTTAACCGTTGCTATGGTAACAAAAATGGCCTCCAAAATAGGCTGAAAATAGGAAATTGACAATTTTGGAGCAAATTTGAGACGTTTGACAGACCAATTAACATAGAGCATAAGATAATACCAAAAAGATATTTTAATATCTGATAAGAATTATCACAGTACACAACATATTAAAAGGATTTTTTTTATTATTAAGCTGTGCTGATATCTATGATTTAAAAAAATAGGTCTACAAAAGCCTTAAATTTGGTCCAAAATGGCAATTTCTTAAGCCTACTTTGTCGGCCATTTTTGTTACCATAGCAACGGTAAAATGCCATAATTTTACACTTCAGTTATTCTTCTAATAAACCAAACAAAAGAAATTGGTGAAAAGCAATTTTTAGTTTTTGCCTCCAGAGGGGGGCAAATTAGCCCCTTAACGCACATACTCCTTTGGTGAGGAGTTATAATGTCCTATTATTAAGGGTAAATAGAGTGCTATTATAATACTAATAACCTTGTAACAACCAATCACTAATAACCCTGTAACAAACTATCAGTAATAACCCTGTTTCAACCAATCACTAATAATCAGCACTAATAATCCTGTTTCTACCAATCACTAATAACCCTGTTTCAACCAATCACAAGAGAAACAGATAATCACATGATAAATCCTGAGGTAGCTACTAACATCCAGTCAAAATGATCACATGATTTCCACCCTGACCTTCATAACAGGCAGCAAGCTGTATCTCAGTTCTTATCACTTTTCAATTTTCTGAAAAAGAAAAAAAAACATCAATGACTATGATGGGGATGGAAGCATGATCTATATGTGTTTGCCATGCTTCACAGGGGATACAAAAAGTATTGAAGATTATACAAAACTATCATGAGTGTGAGGATAGGATAGAAAAATCCATCTGAGGATCACCATTTGGCATCACAAGGCTTGCCGAGTGATGACAAACGGTGATCCCGAGGGAAGGATTTTTCTATCCTACCCTTACATGAATAATGGATTATTTTTTTTGCTCACCACTGTTTTTTATTTGAGCCATGAAATGTGATTTCCAACAATGTGGTATTTTGACAAGTGTAGACACAGGCTAGCCTGTGTAGCCTCCTTTTAGGCTTAGAAACTCCAAATTGTGTTCATTCAATAGCTTAACACTCATAGAATATTCAAGGGACTAGCAAAGGCTCTGATCAGACTGCGCGTATGCACAGGCTGATCTGAGGCTTTGCTGGTTGCACAAACTACATTGTTGGAAATCTCATGTCGCGGCTCATATGTGTTTGCCATGCTTCATAGGGGACCCAAAAAGTGTTAAGTATTATAACAACCATCATGAGTGTCCAGTCCATGTAGAATAGAGATATTTCACCCCCGGGGTGGTAATTTTAACCAAGGACGAGTCTCGTCCCTGGTTAAAATTCCTATCCCGAGGGTGAGATATTTCTATCCTACATGGACTGGCCCATGCTGGATAGTTTCTCTTCCACATTTGAAACTTTTTTGTAGGATCATATACAATGCATGAATCGCAAATTTTTCATTTTTTTTTATCATTGGATATATATATTAATTCTAAACTCACGAGTGTTTTAATTTTTGGTTATGATTAGTGGTTTAAACATACAGTCAAACCTTGATTATTCGAAGTGCCAGGGACCGCAGGAATCCTTTAGAATATTCCGCAGTTCGAATGATCAAAATAGGGAGTTTTCGGATATTTTTCGTAAAAGTTTTGATGCCTTCATATGCCAGAATTTGCATCTTCAACTAGTGTTTTTCGTGAAGTAATCGGAACATCTGTCAACGCATTAAAGAAAATGAGCTCCTTGGAGGTTGTGGCCTCATTGTCTCTTATGCTTTGAATGTCTAAGAATGCAGAAAAAAAAGAAAATCAGAGCTTACATCTTTATTGAGATGACAACAATGAAAATAAAGGTTAAATGTAAATTGGCGAACCATATTAACTGACGAATGCGACTCCGTGTGCATAAATATATAAATACTGTCATAAGGTCTCCACCCAGCTAGCACACTCACAGGCATATCGCTGGCGGGCCGTTGATGGCCCGACATTGTGAGATGGCATATCGCTGGCGGGCCGTTGGTGGCCCGACATCGTGTACTTTTTGGGCTGGTAACTCTTTTATTTCAGCGAAAACATACAATTTGATTGTTAAAAAGAACCGTCTTGATGAGAGCGTCCTTTTAAGGATCCAAGCCAAGGTAATGGTTGTTTTCCCTCAATTGTAAAACTGTATTTTAGGCATTCAAAAGAAGAGTTTCGATGAGACAGTTCTTTTGAGCACCCAAAACACATGTCCGTGATATTCGTCTATTATCGAAATTGCTATTTTTGTTGTAACCTGTTTCATCTTCCGCTAGGTGTGTTGGCTTAATATAAACAGTGGTCAAGATGAGAGACGATCAAATTAAAATCAATTTTAGCTCATTTATGACCCTAATTAGACATTTAAAAAACATCAAACAAAACCATCATTGCAGACGACCTTAATTAAAAACACAATTTAACACTTAACGGTTCATCACGTAATAGTGTGAACGTTAATCCGGTGTCAATTAACTTTGTTTACTAAATCACTCGGGTGTGTAAATCGAACCCGACCAAACAAAGAAATCATGACTACCATGCCTGACATTTGGACCTCGAATCTTGAAGATTAGACTAAGCGGAAAACCAGTACTTAGTGCACTTACTTTAACTTGGAATTGACAACAGACCTTATTTAATCAGTGGAAGGAGGACAATGACTAGAACTTATTTCACAATCAATCTCCCCTAAAGTATGGGCAGGAACAAACTCATGACCCCTAGATCAGCAATCAGACTCATTACTACAGTGCTACAGGGCCCAGCCCATATAGTGTCATGTGATAAAGCAGCTTGTTGATGCCTTACATCCCAGTAAACAACTTTTCTGTCACATGGGTACAATTTCCTATCTTCCTGGGTTAAACCAGACTGGCAGTGCTAAGCAGCGGATAAAGTGTCTTGCTCAAGGACACACCACAGTGTCTTCGATAAGTCTCAAATTAGCAACCCTTGGAGTTCGAGTCTATAAAGCAGCTTGTATAAAAGTTAGAACATACCTGCAACTCTTGTATAAGTAAGTCTATAGCTGGTCTATCCATACTGGTCTGACTTGGGTACAGAAAGCGGGCTATTCCATGCTTGTCAATGATGAAATTTCCACCCATCTACAAAAGAATGAACCTCAGTAGTAGTCAGTACCCCAGAATAAAGTACAAATAATATGCTTTACCCAATAAAGTTCACAAAATATGCAAACCTAAATATGACTTCTAATATCAGGACTTTAGTTAAGAGCGCATAACGAAAATTTAATTTTCTTATTTCTCAACCAAAACATATGTTGTGGGTACTCAAAAGAACCGTCTCAATGAGACAGTTCTTTTGAGCACCAAAACATATGCTAAAAATTATGGGTAAGACAATATTTACAATTTTACGCTAATTTTTTTTTTATCTTAACCTGTGTAATATGTCATAACCAACAAATTATGGAAGTGGAAGTTGCTTCTATCCCCAATCACGCCAATATTTTTTCTCGTCATATTATTTTTATCATGAAAACAAGTAAAATTACAGGTATAACAACATAAAACAGGGTTCGCACTGGCTTGAAAATTACTTGAATTTAGAGGGCTTTCTTGAAGTCCTTGAAAATTAAATCTGCCTTGAAAAGTACTGGAAAATCACTCAAAGGCCTTGAATTCTTATATTTTCTGTAGAACTTAACACTGTTGATAGAGATCTAAATCAGTATAAAATTCTTGTCCCTTTATTTGGTGCAGCAAATGCTGCACAAAATAATGGCACAATAATTAGATACTCATTTTTGTAGTACTAATTTCTCCATTATCTCAAAGAAGAATTTTAACACTTGGATCAGTATTTTTCCTAATTTTTTAGCCCTTGAAAACTGTAAAATATCCTTGATAAGTCCTTGAATTTTACTCAAACTTTCCAGTATGAACCCTGGAAAATTCTTGCCATGATGAGACAAACACTGTGTTTTCCACATTTTATTTATTTAGCTGTAATACCTCTCATCTCATTAGAACAAATTTTGATATTTTTATCATTACAGTTATGTGGTAATCTGTGCTTCATAACTGTTTAGTCTTGCATATGTCTTGCATTTGACATCTTCATTTCAACAATTTATTGCAGAAATTAAATTTATTATATATATAATGTAATACTAAGCAATCAGCAATTTGTTGTGTTTGTGTTTGTTTAATGTTCCTCCAAAAGCTAAAGTCATATGGAGATGGGGCCACAATTTTTCTCGACCTACAGACTGGTTTACTAGGAGAGCGGTTTATCCACTACACCAGGACAGCTCCTTTAAATTTTAGACTATGATAATTAAAGCAGTGTTTTCAGGGGAAAACTATTGGTGCTCGGACATTTCGGCCACGGACATTTCGGCCTAGGACGTTTCGGCCTGGACATTTCGTCCACGGACGTTTCGGCCACGGAAAATGCCGAAGGTGGACGTTTCGGCCATAACCATAAATTTTGGGTTTGAGATGTGTGCATGCTTAAATGTGTGATGCTTTTCATAATCTCTTGAAATCAAATATGCATGTGAAAACTTACAGTTGATTCAAAGATACATGATTACGAGGGCTGTTCAAATATGAATGTAAGTAGCTTCATAACTTTCTTCACATATATGCTACGACAAAATGTCATGCCTTTCTGGAAAGAACTGTTTGTCGCCTTTAAAATGGCACCAAACATAAAGAAAAACTCATTATATTTCTCGAGTTACAGACGCTTATATAAAGGCCATTCCTGTATACTGGCGTTTTTCTGAAGCAAATTGTCATGCACGTTTTGGTACATGTGCGGATATAGTGCCTCATCTTTGTAAGTTTGAGACAAAATGGCACCAAATTTTAGATGCAAGTTTAAGGTACATTGACATAGATGCTTGCAGGAAAAAGTGTATATAATCCTGTTTCAATCTCGAGTAAACAGACACGTTTGTGACGTCATTAATTTTATGATAAACGTCATTTTGAGTTATCTACTGGTGATGCAATAATGAACGTCGCTGTGTCTTTTTCTTTGCGTTTTGCTTAAAACAAGCTTAAGATGTCATTAGGAAGTTTTCAAAACGCTCCGTCGTCTATTTACAGAGTTATCACACTTCTTTTCATTTTTTCAAGCATCTTCCTGTTTCTTAATGACGTATTGACATTAATTAAAATATGTTCAATCTGTCTAGTCCTCAAGACGTGGTGAGTAATTTTATTTATAAATAATGCCTATTTTGGTAACACTTAAAGGTAACATTCAAATTTAGATTAAAAACATAATGTTATGGCAACAAAATTAAGTATAAGTTCTATAAACCCTTCACTTAAGGCAGTTTTGACTTAATAAAATGCTTTTCAGCGTTTAAAAATTACCCACTATCCTTCAACGATTGGTAGCAACAGCTCAGTATGAGCGATCAACTTATTGTCTTTGTGTTAAAACTAGTTTAACTGTTGCTTTGTGCATTTTGTTAGAGAAAAGTTTGACTGAAAACTGAAAGGTGGTGTTTTTTTACCATTTATTTGCAAACATAAGAAGACTTTAGTGCAAAACGATTCGATGTAATTTAACAAAAGCATGTCAGATTTTAGCAACTTTCACAGAATCATTATATAAGTTTATGGGGATACTTCCTTTAAAAATTCAAGAAATTTCACCGATTTATCGAAAAATTATACGCTCGTCTATATCACTGGTATGTTTGAAGAATTGACTTTGTTAGTTTACTTAAGTGAACCTCATTCAAAGGGAAATAACTCGATAAGTATAGTGGATTTTTCTTTAGGTCTGGTGCCAGTTTAAAGGTGACATATAATCCTTTATAGAAACGTTTACCATTGTGTCGTAGCATATATGTGACGAAAGTTATGAAGCTACTTGCATTCATATTTGAACAGCCCTCGTATAAGAGTATGCTATTTTTCATAGTAGGGGAAAATTATGGTGTATATTATACAGCAATAAATGATTATGAAATACCCGTATAAAGTACCCAGTACGTACCTGAATTAGTTTAAATTTTTTGTTTACATTTCTCGTGTATCTTTGCATCTACTATACATAACAATTGATGATGTTAACTACATTCATGCTGAACCTGGGTTTTATCTTTTTTCTACAAAACACTGCAGATCCAGATCAGCCAGCTCCCTACCTGATGAGGATGCACACTGTTTTCATCTCTGCTTGTAAATACATGCAGTTTAATAACTGATAAAGATTGGTAGAAATACTATGTATAGTATATAAGATTATTCAGTCAATTACTTCCTAAGAAATGCATCACACATTTATGCATGCACACACCCCAACCCGAAATTTATAATTTGGCCGAAACGTCCACCTTCGGCATTTTCCGTGGCCGAAACGTCCGTGGCCGAAATGTCCGGGCCGAAACGTCCTAGGCCGAAATGTCCGTGGCCGAAATGTCCTACATTCCAACTATCTCCCCCAAACCTGCAAATTGAGTGGGCAAGCATAATTGTTGAAACAATAATCAGCTCTTTATTGTGTCACAATGATACAGGCTGAAATCCATCAATTATTTCAAGGGAGAGAATGCACAAACACAATTTTAATGAAACTTTGAAATTACAAAATGCTGCGGTGACAATGAATATAAGGTCAAGGTCATCATATCTAATTAACTCTTTTCTGTCTCCAAACAGTGTATCTAAGCAAGTCTGTTGGAAATCCATCTACTGGTTCAGAGGACAGCACAGAAAAAGGCTGATTTTACAGTTTTTAAAGGATAGTGACAATGAAAATTAGGTGGCCTTGAAAAATAGGTCAAAGTCATCAAATCTAATCAACTCTTCATTTTGCCACAATGATACAATACATAAAGTTTAGCTAAAATCCATTGTTGGATTCAAGAGATATCATACAGAAACCCTTGTTTGGTCAAAATTTGACATTTCAAAGTGTCAGTTTGACCTTGAAAATTAGGTCAAGGTCAACAAATCTTTTCAACTCCTCTCGCCTTCTCTATGTGCAAAATCTATCCACTGGCATGGAAACCCTATTTCAGAAATTTCAAAGTGCTGGTGTGACCTTGAAAATAAGGTCAGGTCAACAAAATCTAATCCCCTCAACAATGTATCTACCAAGCTTGGTCAAAATCCTTTCACTGGTTACGAAGATAACGCACGGAAACAAAGCTACACAGGCACGGACACTGACTGGATCAGCACCAAAAACAATACGCCCCCTCCCTTCGGTTAGGGCACAAAATGACTGGTGAGAGCTATGATAGTAGCAGTCTGCAGATAAAAGTGTGTGCACATTACTTGTGTTTTCCAGCCAGTTCAGTTACATAATTTCAATTTATAGATGGATTCTCAAGCTGCATGGGAAACACGCGAATCCTCATCAGATGACCTCTGATCTGGATCTACATGTTCATGGGTGAAAGTTCAAAATTTCCAAAATCCTGAACTTTTGAAACTCCAATCTTAAAACTTGAAGTACCCCCCCCCCTAAATATTCACAATTTCAAGTTTAAAAGATCAGTGGCCTTTAGACAGACTGTATATAAAAAGGAAAACCTATTATAATATCCCTAATTCAGCATTTTGAGGCTAACAATTTCAAGTTTAAATGGTCTATTTTTGTCAGATAAACTTTTAAGATAACAGAGAAGTTATTATAATTTTTCCTGATTCAGTATTTTGGGGCTGACTTTCTATGGAAAGCAAGCCTCAAAATCCTGAATTCAGGAGTAATCCTGAAAACTTTCACTCATGCATGTTTTCTAAAGAGGGTTTATAGCTGGATTCAGCAGGACACACGTTACTTTTCTTATTTCTCAATCAAACTGTATATTTGGGGTACTAATAAGAACCATGTCAATGATTGCTTTTTTTTTAATCACCTGACCCTTTAAGCGCCAATAACAACTGCAGCAGACGACAAATTTTACCACATCTTTCCCAATTTTTGACAAAAATAAGGTATGATATTACATGAGAATTGTCTGCCAGCAGACGATTCTCATGAAATATCATGCCTTATTTGTTATTTTTGAAAAAGGGGCAAAATTTGCATTTGTCGTCTGCTGTAAATTATAGGTGGCCCTTTAAGGGCTAAAATATATGTTCAAACGGTTGGGTAAGAAAGTAATTAAAATTTTATGTTCAAAAAATGTGTTTATTTTGACTGATGTGATAAATTTGCATTACCTGCTGAGGGTCGTCATGAACATTTTCATATGGCTTAGGTAATGGTCGACCAGCAGCCATCTCTTCAGCATAATACACCAGGGAATTCACACCCCAAACCTGGAATTTAAGAATTAACCTTTATCCCTTATTTTTTGTACTGAAACTATCATCTATTTCTTACACCTGCTGCATATATTTAAGTGCACTTCAGACTTATTTTTTCATGGAAGCAATGATGGCGTAATGATCATAACTTGATCGTGCCAGTATTAAAAGAAAGAAAGGAACTCCCTATGGAGCAGTCTGATCTGGATCCATGTTTTCGCAATTTAGGCTAATAACATTTGCAGATAAGAGAGCAGTCAACAAGTCATGACTGACAGGCTAATGGTACAGTTCCTAGACAAGGTTCATACAGGCAATTTTGTGTAAAATTCAAGGACTTTTCAAGGACTTTCAAGGTCTGAAAATTTATATAAAATACTGATTTACACATTAAAATACTACATTTGAAATGTTGGACTGCTTTACTTAAAATATTAGTTTTAGAAAATATTTATAAAATTGTGGTACCTTTGTTTGGTGCAGCATATGCTGCACCAAATAAAGACACAACAATTTTATACTGATTTAGGTCTCCAAAGCCAGTGTTAGATACTCCTGTAAATGGTAAAATTCATGGACTTTTCAAGGCCTTTGAGTGTTTTTCAAGGCAAATTTAATCTTCAAGGACTTTTCAGGACAGTCCTGTATATTCAAGTACTTTTCAAGCCTGTGCGAACCCTGCTAGAAATGTTCACCTAAATATGCACCTGCCAAGGAATTAACTGATCTACAAAAGACTAAAGACAAAGTTGTATACTGTTGAAAGGGTTCCATCGATGAAATTTAGTGTTGAAAATTTAAGAAAACTTTAGAGTTAAAATTCATAACTTCTTGACAAGTACACCAGGCCGTGTAGGGATGTCTGTAACCTGTCTGACTACAGATGCCTGTCTGACTGCAGATCCAGGGGTCCTGAGTTTGATCCAGGCCCCGTCCCATACTTTCATGGAGACGGATCATGAAATAATTTCTACGGTCACTCGCCTCCCTTCCGCTGATCTATTCAAGAAGGGTTGTTATCAGTTTTTCCCTATCAAACATATGTTTTGTTTTTGTGTGCGTAAAAGAAACATCTCAGGGAGAGGTTTCTTTTACACACACAAAAACACATGTTTTCATAGATAGTATTTCAAATAGTACATAAATAGGCCATATTCTCTGACTCCATCGTATCTTGAATTTATTTTGAATTGGCAAGTATTTCAAATTAAAAAAGGCAATAAGCAATGCTTATTTGATACCCCCGCACAGTAAGATTCAGTGAAAAAAACTTGGCAAGTTATAGTTCAAACCAGCAGACCTTAGTTTTGAAAAGAAGATTTCAGTAGAATCTGTGCAAACAAAAATTATAAACTGTCTACATTGTATCGGCAAAGTATCAAATTGCTCCATCAAAAGCTGTGGTAGGAGTTGATCAGCCCATAAAGGCACTATCCATGCATATACAAAAGCCATATAAGGGAATAATTGTCTAAGTTCTCACAGCTGTCATTTTGTCAAAAATTATTTTTTCTGAACCAAACTCCTTCATGCATATGCTCAATGTGTCTTCATTGTATAGGCTAAGTATCAAATTGTTCCATCAAAAGCTGTAGTAGGAGTTGGCACCATCTATGCATATACAAACACCTTATTAGGGAAAAATTGTCTTAGTTCTCACTGCTGTCATTTTGTCAAAAATCATTTTTCTGAACCAAACTCCTTCATGCATATGTTCAATGTATCTACATTGTATAGGCAAAGTATCAAATTGCTCCATCAAAAGCTGTGGTAGGAGTTGATTGGCCCATGAAGGCACCATCTATGCATATACAAATACCCTATTAGGGAAAAATTGTCTAAGTTCTCACAGCTGTCATTTTGTCAAAAAAAATTCTGAACCAAACTCCTTTATTCATATGTTCAATGTGTCTACATTGTATAGGAAAAGTATCAAATTGTTCCATCAAAAGCTGTGGTAGGAGTTGATCGGCCGTGTATGGCCTATAATAGCATAAGCATAAAGCCCTATATTAAAAGCCATTTAGAACTACAAAGGGAAATAACTCTTATAGAATTGGCCCCTAGCCCTTACTTTTTTGTCTAAAGTATTTGTCTTGCATATATGAACATGTTTGCAAGGTTTGATGAAAATCCAGCAATGACTCTTCTAGATATTAAGGAAACAAAAAGTTACGGATGGAAGCATGCACGGACGTGAAAACAGTATACCCACCACACACGGACGTGAAAACAGTATACCCACCACAAACTAGGTTGGGGGAGGTATAAAAATCGAAGATCAAATTTTTCAAGGTCTTACTCTAGTTTTCTTACCTTAAGTACAGACCGCTTCAGTCCAAAAGCATGGTATGTCTGAAAGAAAACAATAAGCCAAGTTAATACAGGAACAATAAATGAGGATGAAGAAGAGTGAGAAATACTGATGGTGCGGTAAATTTTCTAAAACTTTGAACACTTAACTCATAGGGCCAGTCAAGCAAAAAAAATTAAGCTTAAAATTGCGATTATTTTCTTATCCATCAGTTTAAACATGTGCTTTGGGTGCTCAAAAGAACGGTCTCATCGAGACGGTTCTTTTGAGTACCCACAACATATGTTTTGGTTGATAAATAAGTAAAAATATTTTCAGTTATGCACTCTTATCTGGGGTCCTGTTAACTCTTATGTTCTCATACAAAATCTTGGTTATGAGGGCTGGAATGGACAAAATCATGTCAGAATAACAAACAGAGAAGGCCCGATTGGACTGCTTCTTTCAAACTCAATATGAACTTCGTGTCTTCAGTTCAAAGTTAACATGACATCTTTAGAGTGCCATTTTCTCTGAACTTCATCCTTTCATGAACAACCAAACCATTAAATTCATTGCTGAATTATTTCTACTAGATCTAACAACATTAATGATAATTGTACAAGTACTTGTCTTACTAATACTAAATTTTGGTTTAAACTTTTGTACAGAAAAACCCGAGTTAAACGGCCACTCTCAAAAAGACTGAAAATTGGTTTTCAAACCCTATTATGTTTAATGCTGGTCAAAAGTATTTCAGAATGTTCCAAGGGGAGCATTCCACAATACTATCAACCTTCATTAAGCTACCATTTCTCATTAAGATCTTTGCTTTGTTTATTTTTGAGTTGCCATTTTACACTGGTTTTACTGTATACTGTATTCAAATTAATTTGTACATGGTATATACAGCTTGAAACAATATGAACTGAAGCATGTAGTTTATATAGTGCTCCAACATTTTACAAACCCTAGTGAGGTGCAGTTATTTATGAGTGTAAACATACCTTCCGGTGGTGGTCCATGAGTAATGTATAAGGTGACTTTGTTTCCTCAAGCCAACGAAGAGCTCCCTCCCTCAGTCCAAATGTTATCACAATTACTTTCCCATTAGCAGCAGATATTTCACTCTGAAAATGTACACAGTCAATACAAAGAAAGTTCAGTCCCTTTTATAACTATGAGAATATCACATCAGTTATTTCTAAATATCTGTTGATAGCCCTAAAAATGTAGTCAACCTAATATGTGTGCATAACTTTTTCAAAATTCTGAATCCTCTTTTGAAAACAGTGTAAATTCCTGATCAGCTGGCTTCTACTGAAGCCAGCTGATCAGGATTGACACTGTTTCCACCTGCATGGTGAATCAATGTAAATAATGAAATTACATTACTTAAAGACATATGCGGCTATTTCCAATGCGCACCTTTCCCACGTCTGGAAACGGGTAAAGTTGTCTGGGTCCTGTCTTTCGACCATTAACCGATTTGAATCAACACAGCTTTCCTATATTCTTATGTCATATCGGTGTTCCGACATTTTCTTGACAAAATAAAGTAATTAAAGTGTGTTCGAAATATCTATTGACATCTTATCAGAATTGATTGTCGCAGCACTAAAGACAGATAAATGTAGCTCAATCGAAATCAAACGACGTGCACAATTACACTGGTTACGAATATGATAGTGACCGAGTCTCTATTATTTGTACGGTTGTTTAGAGCGGTGCACTACCTGACCTCGTGGCCTAGTAGTTAGCGTGTCTCGCTACGAAGCCAGAGGATCAGGATCGATTCCCGGGTGCGCGCACATTTTCAGTATTTTTTTCTTTCTTTTTAAACACTTTAACGCTAAATTGCTTCATATACTAGTAAAATGGCATCACGAAAACGACCGAAATGGTAATTCCTGAACTTTTATATTGAAAAACGCATGAAACCTATAGGGGTGGGATTAAATTTGGCCCTCTAGAAAGAGAATTAGTTCGGTGACCCCACATTTTTATTCTTTTTTCTGAAAGGTATTATAATAGTCCATGAGTTAAAAATATTTTTTTAAGATTTTCAACATCAGATTTTTTACTACATGATTTATTCTAAAAACAAATTCCTATTTTCGACGAATTGCCAAAATATATCATGCAGTATCTTGTCACAGCATGAGATAACAAATAAATTTGAACTTTGCTAAAAGGTTTGAGGTCATGGGCAATAATCTAAATTAAAAGAAAGAAGCTGGCTGAAGATTACAACCGTTTTAGCTTGATATTTAGGACTAGTGTTATTTTTTTTATATTTTTAGAAAATTTGTCAAATGCTGAAAACTTCAATATGAGATTCTGAAAAAATAAGCACGGTGACATATCCTTTTTATTTCGTAAATGGATAGCCCCTTCATAAAACAAACTGTATGCAAAGTATTGAAAATATTTCAACATGGGAAGTATTTAGTAGCATATGTCCTTATTGACTGAAAATCTGAAGTTTACATAGTGCAAACAATCCAAAAAAAAGTATTCAATGCCTGCATATAAATGCATATATGCTTATTAGGTGCATCATCATCAACCATATTTATTGAAAACAGGCAAAAATTAATCTACTCCCGAGACTCAGGCATTTCTGACTTACCTGTTCTACAACTTATACAAAATAGAATCTTAAAGAATTGCATGGACTGCAGTAAATATATACTATGCACAATAAGTTTAGCAATTTCTAATGTTTTGCATCTTTTTGTGCTCATCTTTGTGCAGTTCCGATGAATTTCAATTGCAATGACGAGAACAGGATCTTAGGCAAATGAAACCACGAAATTTCAGAAGCCATCCTTTAAATAGGCAGTTGGGGAGAGCAAGAATTGCAGAAGGGGTCAGCAAGCAAAAATGACATCCATTGTAAGTAATGCTAAAATGATAAGGATGTGATTTTTCGTTTTGTGGTCTTTCATCTTCCTCATGCATCATACGCCTATAAAACTATTGGTTATGTGACAGATGTGATAGAGATTTCATGCTGAAAAAAAATCAGCTGCCATCAATGACGTCAAAACGTAGTCATCATTTGATTAAACTTCTAATGTTAATTGGCGTGCCAATTCAACAGAGACACAGTTTACAAAGATATCATAGGCTTACAATGTAACTCATCTTATGGTTGATTAAAACCTTAAGTTACTGAAAAATGGTGCGACGCATTTGCGAGATTATGGTGACGTTAGATTTTATCTTTCGGCTCGTGCACTGTAGTAGTGAAGATGTTTCATTCAACATTATTTGTCTGAATGTGTTGGAAGGCATCAAGCAGTTTTACTTATTAATGTGGTTCAAGAAAACCCGACTTGAAACACCGTTTAAAGGTGATAACGTAAGAGCATTAGTAAAAACGTCAAATTGTGAAAACTTGGTCCTTTATTTCTCTGAGAAAGTTCAGAAAATTGCAGCATTCGCTATGCTTTTTTGGTTTTCAGTGACCAAACAATCGTTTGAAAATGGTTTCGGCTTCCCCCAATGATCAGAAATACCCACGTTACCCGCTAGTCTTAAAATCAAACGTCACCTTAGCACGGCCGCTGCGTTTGGTAATTATGTATTCTTTTAAATGGAAAATCTTGTCAGATGATCGGCGCTTGTATCTTCATGACAGCAAATGAAACTCGAGATCTGATGTGGATGGGCTCACTCATACAAAACAATTGCTAAATTTATTGTGCATAGTATAGCTATTACACTACCTAGACAGCAATCAACAAAGACTATACCATTGTATATGGCGAAATCTTTAATATTCATATAATAATACAGTCAAATCTCATTAATTTGAAGTTGTTAGGACCAGATATTTCAATTTGAATCATCAGTAGTTTGAACAAGACAAATTTGACAAATTTATATCCCCCGACGAAGGGTTATTTGAGAGAAACATGTTAATCACAAAATATAAATCCCATTTATCTAACCCTTAGTTTACCTTCAGTATCATTCAGATCATAACAAACGCCTGTCAAGTATGTCTTAGTGCTTAGTTTAATAAAAAAAATACACTTACATCTGCACAATTTCAATATCTTGACCTTTACACCCATCCCCAGAGGTCAAGGGTGTACCGTGTATGTAAATTCAAAGTGTTACCTTGCATGTTGGTCTACACTTCTTCCACTTTAATTTGATATGCAACATGACCACTTTTAGAAAAGAAAAAAATGACCTTTTGACCCCACCCCAGGGGTCGTTGGTGTGTACAATGACAGCATATTTGCTTTCATTGTGCTCTGTGCTCAATTCCCTTTAATTTGATATGCAACATGACTACTTTCAGAAAAACATATAGTTTGACCTTTTGACCCCACCCCATGGGTTGAGGGTGTGTCTGTGGGCAAAATATTTGCTACCATGTTGCTGCGAGTGTCGTCAGCTTTAATTTGATATGCAACATGACCATATTCTGAAAAAAAATATTTTGACCTCGGCCCGCCCCCTAAGTCCACCCAACGGGCTCGGACCCAGGCCTTCAAACTGAAATCCTGTTTGATATGTTTCATATCTATTGCTGCTCTGCCTGCATGCGAAATTCAGCAAAAAATATTAACAATTGCCTTAGTTATTGCAAAATTTAAATATTTGACCTTTGACCCCTTAGGTGGGGTCAAAGGGGGTTGGGTAAAACTTTGACACTGCCACGCTTATCTACAGGCACTTGGCAATCATGGTCTATAAAGAGAAGTTGTTAAATATAATAGCTTTAGAAATGTGAAGATCATCACACAAAAAAATCTAATATAGGTTTTGCCTTAAAATTGCCTATACTAAAACAAGGGCAATAACTCAGGTGTTAAGGGGTCGATTTTGACCAAACTTATAGGATATCGAGAGTCCATAGTACTAATCATTTGTACCAAGAATGAATCAAATCTGACTGATAGGTACTGAGATATGGTTCCGGACGGACAAAAAGTGTGGACGGACGGACGGAATGGACGCACGAACGACGCCAAAACTATATCCCTCCGACTTTGTCGGGGGATAATTAAAGGGAGTTAGTCATGAAAATAGTAAATTATTATGCCCTAAACTTTAAATCCAATGTATTCCAAATTTGATTTCAAGTTTTAGGTCATTATGTGGCTCATATACACAGGTTTAGATAAACAAAATTTTTGAGCGTAAAACTGTAAATATTTTCTTACCCATCAGTTATAACATATGTTTTGGAAGCTCAAAAGAACCGTCTCATTGAGACGGTTCTTTTGAGTACCCACAACATATGTTTTGGTTGAGAAATAAGAAAATTAGTTTTTTTGATACACTCTTAACTAGGGTAAAGTCGGGTATATTCAGACAAACAGCTAAATTCGGAAAGGCACATTGCTCGTGTCATAGTTCAATTATTGGAATAAAAAATAAATTAACTAAGCAAACAGTGAAAATCCTGATGAGACTGCTCATAAGGAGCCGTCTCATCTGGATTTCCACTGTTTGCAAAGGTATGTCCGAAATTTACCTGATGTCCGAATTTACCCTAAAGTCCTAATATAAAATCCTACCTCTTGTTTGATGATGTCAGTGATATGGTTTCGTCACGGTAGTCAAGCAAAATGTCGAAGGAGTACCAACACCAGATTCTGATTCTTGAGACACTTATTCAGACTGGTTGGCTCATCCGTTCTTACATCAATAAGGCTGTCATGTATAGGACCAGTCTGACCAAGCTGAACAACATCACTGGAGTCGTCATCTAGGCTTCTGTCAATGTCACCGAGAAATACATCCCATTCTTGCTGCAAGTTTCAAACAAAAATGCTATTATACAGGACTATAAGCCCCCTGGTGGCTTAGGCTGCTGTCCGTTCTAAGGCGGTGGTTCTGTTGTTGTTGACTTTTTGTTTATTGTTACTCCAATTGTGGGAGTCTGTAATTGTACTGTGTTTTGTAGTACGTTACTTTATGTCCATTCTAGTACTGCAATCATCTTGATGGGGAAGAGAGAGCTGATTGCTTTGCTTAATTTGTCTTCCTGGTGTCTCGTGATGGTTTAGCGGCTCTTCCTTGCGGTGCCATGGGGTTTTCTGCGGTTTGTGATTGTGGTATTTCCTGATCATACTCACTTACTATTTTTGTAACGAAAAACTAATTTTCTCAATTTTCAACCAAAACATATTTTGTGGCTACTCAAAAGAACCATCTCAATGAGACGGTTCTTTTGTGCACCCAAAACATATGTTAAAACTGATGGGTAAGAATATATTTACAATTTTACACTGAAATACTTTGTTTATCTAAACCTGTGTATTAAATGTACGGTGCAGTCCCTTTATAACATACCTCATTATAGCATGGCTTTGGATACAACATGGTCATGCTGTGGCTCCCAAGTGTTTTTATCATGGAATTTTACAAAGGAGTTATAGGAAAATGACCATTTCATGGTCATTTTCCTATAATTCCTTAGTAAAATTGTCACTTTTTATCATGATTCATTTATAACATGGTCCATTCCTATGGTCCCCAAACAAAGCATTATAAAGGGACCACACTGTATATGATTCAAAGGTTTGAAGGTAAATATAGTTGGTTATCAAAATTTTTAATCCTTTTCAAATTAAGTACCTGACCCCAATGTTATAAACTTTTTCCATGCTAAACTCAGCGGAGCATGAAATTTATCCTGCTTATAAATGTTAAAAGGCCAACAATTGCTGTCATTTTAACATTTATTTACAACATCTGGGAGACTTAAAGCAAGAAACTTCTTTCTTTGTAGGTATTTTAGTCTTTATGAGCAGTTGAAATTTTGTGCTCAGTTGAGTTGAGCATGAAAAAAGGTTAATAACCTCGGGGCCTGTTTAAGTCATTTTCTCAATGTGGGTATAAAAACGAACAATCTCAATGAAATGGTTCTTTCATGTACCCACTACAATGTCCATATATCTATTGGAGGAAAATAATAAAAATTAATTTTCTGGATAATATATATTTTTTAGTAAATGCAATCAGATGGCATAACCAGATATACAATCATCTGTCATATACTGTAAATTCGGAAATTTTCGCGAATAATGTTAAAAAGACATATTTGCAATAATGAAATTCGCGACTAGGGCATGATTTACCTATATTACTAAACGACAGAATGATTTCACCATTTCGCGAGGGTTTTATTATTGTGAAACTTCATTTCGCGATAATAAAACCCTTGTGAAAATTTCTTAATTTACAGTACTGATTAGGATTTTGTATGAATGTAATTTTTTCATACATGAGCATAAGTAGACCACACACTTAGCAAGTTTTGGTCCAGTTTATTGGAATGGTTTGGGCCATGACTCAAGATAACCTGACTTTGTTGCATGCAAACAACAAATGCGCAGACCAGCCTGCCCATCCACACATTCTGATAAACACCTTAATTGTTCGCTCCTTGCAAAGAATGATATCTTAACTTGCTTCATAGAAAATTTCACAATTCTACAGGCCTCGATATAAGAGTGCGTACCAGAAAATTATTTTTCTTATTTCTCAACCAAAACATATGCTGTGGGTACTCAAAAGAACCGTCTCGATGAGACGGTTCTTTTGAGCACCCAAAACATATGTTTAAACTGATAGGTAAGAAAATAATCACAATTTTACGCTAAAACAATTTGTTTAACTGGCCCTATGATACTAGCTAGTCTCTGCAGCTGAGAAGACAGGTTTTCTCACAACAAGGCCATTTTGATAGTATTAGGATCATGCTGTACTAAGCTGAGTCGGAGCATGGAGGACCTTGGCTGAAGTTACAAGTTTTGAAAACAGCTCACCAATGCAAAAAAGAATGAAATGGTACCAAAACATATTTTATTTTGACTATATTTATTTTTCCATTTATTTCTGCCTCAATTTCTTTTTCACATTTGGTTGCAGAAGATAACAATTGTTTCGTACACACTAAAGTTGTACAGGCAATTATCTTCTATTGCTATATACGTTATAAGTGTTTACTATAGAAACTTGATGTGTTGCAATCGCTGACAGTTGTACATTTCATCTAAATTTTACATGTCTCAATGCGGGTGATTGTTGATCAATCACTGGCCATGGGCTTCATTCCCATTAATACCTGGCAGCAGAGGGCTTCATTGCCATTTAAGCCCGCTCAAGGACATCGTCTGTGAGTTAAGATTGTGTCGCTAATATTTTATGGAGAAATGACAAAACTATTTCAATTACCATAAAATACACTCCTTTATCACACCAGATAGGCTGCAATTAAAAACGCTCTAAACGATCGACGAAGGTGGATCATAAATTGATAGAAAGTGTTTTTGGTTGCCATTCGTCGCTAGTCGGGCAACAATTGGCAATCGAAAACTCTGTTTCTAACAATTTTTTATCTACGTTTGTTGATAGTATGAACTTTTTCGATTGCCCCCTATCTGGTGTGTTTATTGAGATATATTGAAGAAGTAGCCAGGACAATCTGAAACAAGGGCTAGGAGCTATGAGTTTTTCATGTTTCTGTTGAAAAAATAATTTTGTTTTGTTGTATGCTTCATGGTGCAATGGTGGACATTTCTGCATACAATTGAATAAAATTATTTGGAACTGCTTGTGCTTAAAAGGAAGGTATATAACAATGAAGATATAACTTTATTTTCAGTATATTAACGTTTGCCAAGCCCTCGTGTGATAATGTGTTGCAGCCCTCACCGCTTTGCAAAGCGGTAAGGGCTGCAACACATTATCACACCAGGGCTGGGCAAAAGTTAATATACGGAAAAGAATATTTTATCCTCTTATTAGTGTCTTCATAAAATATTATACCACTTCATGATCAAAATAAGGAAAACTCTTCTTGACACCTTCACAGTTATCAATATAGAACTTACCAGTAAATTATCTTTTAAAGTATCTGTTAGCTGTCTTTATTTCTATCAGTGAATGATCTTCAAAAACTCCAGGATCAATTATCTCGTCAGTGTACAGTCTAGATTCACTTTAATTTCTACCAGCACTAAATTCATAATATTTGCACCAAATGGTGTTGTATCTTTCTTTTTTACAAAGAGTGAGTGAGTTTGGATTTAACATCCCACCAACAGCTAAGGTCATATGGAGACAGGGGCCACAGCTTAGAGTCTCATCTGACAGACTGGAGGTGCCAGGGATCAAACTTGGGACCCCTACGTACAAGGCCAGTGGTTTACAGTGGTTTATCCACTTTTTTTTCAAAGATTCCAGGTGTTATTTTAAGTGTTATATTTACCTCTAAATCTAAAAGTTCCATGCTTAATTCCCTGAGTTCAGCATTCCTGGAAATATATAATAGAAATAGATCCAATAATAACAATCACAAAGACTAGGCTTCTTAATTGCTGCCAACTTAAAAGGCCCTTGACTTTTCAATGACTCCAAATTTTCTTTTTCAAATTAAGCTGATTTTTCAAGCTTGTTGGCAAACTCAACATATAATACAGGGGACAAAAATTCCACTTGTCTGCTCGTGATTAGGAGTGAAATCTAGAAAGGACGAGTAACTCTTCCCAAAGCTCTCGTCCTATAGGACGAGTGCTTTGGGAAGAATTACTCGTCCTTTCCAGTTTCACCCTAAAATCTGAGGGTGAAACTAGCACATTCTGAGCATTGACTGTGAAATCTTTTTGTCAGTATATGGGATGCAGTTATGAATTTGACTGGGTAAATATCATTTTAACAGTGATATAAGGAACTTCATTAGTCATATTACTCCCTTATGTTCTTTAATGTATAAGCTTTTAAAGGACACATACATGTGTTTGCAGGACGAGTGAAAATTGTAAGTCACTCGTCCTGCAGGACAAGTGCAATATTGAAATAGTTTTGTCCCCTGTAATAGGTTGATGAAAGAGATCATTTTCTAGAACAAAGAGTTATAAATAGTGGTCTGCTATCAGAGTTCTGAAGTGTACTGTAAGGCCAAACAAAAAAATAGTGTGTTTCTGGTAACAGGTCTGAAAATTTTAGGTAGGCACACATATTTTTTTAATTATTTTTTTCTGAAAAAATAAAAAAATGTTATGTATTTTGAAAGGCATTTTGCTTTTGCCTTTCAAAATGCATAAAATTATATTTTTTTAGAAAACTTAAAAAATTCTAAGTTTCACCAGTAAATTTAGGTATGGTCTGGTTACTCTAAACACAGTATTTTTTATTTTGGCCTAAATGTTGAAGATGTAGTGATGATACTGTAGCATCTCAGTGATCTAATATAAGAGTCATTATGGAATAGAGGGGTTTATAGTATGTTACAGTCCTTGGTCGCATGAACTTAAAGACTGCCTGAACATGTAAGTCCATATGGGTATCTAATCTTGTTTTTTTTTTTTGTTTTTTTTGTGCTCTGAACTAAGAGTGAGGTTGTCGCGCCCTGAAACCGGTTAAAGCCCTCAAGTAAAATATTTTTACTGACCGTTCCAAGGCGGTACTTCTTTTGTGGATCATTTGTGTTATTTATGTCTTGTGTTTGACATGCTTTAGTGTCTTGTGGTCACCTGAAGGGAAAGGGCTGACCTCTTGGCTCTTGTTTGTGATGTTTATAGTTGATTTTGTTACTTTCCTATTTGGTATCCTGGGACAGGTGTGGTACTTGATCGTATCAATTACTGATCCTTGCTGTCTTTCCTACTTTGAAGTAGGAAACCTTTCAAAAGATCCAATTACCTGGCATGTTTATGTAGGATTTTCTCCAAGTCATGTTTAGTCTTCACTTCTAGCCTGTAAAAAAGAAAAGATCATACTTTAACCCTGTATTCACTGTAGTTATTGCACATGGTTAGAATCCTACTGTACTCAGACTGGTCCAAATTCCTAGTAGATGGTATATTGTAGCTACAATAAGGTTGTCATTGTTTTGGCCATGAGAATTATCATGGGTGAAAGTTCAAAAATTCCAAAATCCTGAACTTTCAAAATTCCAATATTAAAACTTGAGGTATGCCCACATAGTACTCACAATTTCAAGTTTGAATGGTCAATTGTCTTCAGACAGACTGACTATTAATCAGAGAACCTATTATAATCTCCCTAATTCAGCATTTTGAGGCTGACTTTCTGTGGAAAGTCAGCCTCAAAATCCTGAATTCAGGAATAATCCTGAAAACTTTCACCCATGTATTATAGTCTATATTACACCTGTTCTACTATATAATTCCTACAAACCATCATGCTAATCCCTTTTAAACCTCTTTTTTGACTATAATATAGCATTCATATTCATTGATGTGTAAAAATTGAGAACTGTCTTCAATGTTCATTTCTTCGCTTGGAAACTTTTCTCCCACAAATTTTGATAGGTAAGAAAAGGAACATTAAAGCATTTTCTATTATTGAACTTTATGGTCACTGTAAAGGCGGCACCTCATGAATGTGTAAATAGGACTGGTCTACTTTAGACATGGCTAAAAGCTGAAAATGAGGTGTGATTTTGTTCAAAGGTTACTGTATCAGGGGTAACAACCTACGTCATAGCGTGGGTGTTGTAAACACGTAGTATGACGCCATCTTTGATTTGCAAGGTTAGTTTTTCCCTTCGTAAATGTCGTACAAATTAGTGTCTGTCAAAACTAAGCAGTGCAGGCGGTGCCTAACATCACACTTGAACAGAATATACAATGGTCACGTCCAGAAATGCCGTTGCCTTTGTAAACATTCACCCACAAAAATCGAAGTGGGTGACTGCTAAAATTATCCTCGTGTCTCCCGCTTCGATTCTTGTGGGTGAATGATTACAAAGGCAACGGCATACCGGGGCGTGGCCGTTATATATTCTGTTCAAGTGTGATGTTAGGCACCGCCTGCACTGCTTTGTTTGTACAGACACTCATTTGTTTAATTTTACGAAGGGGAAAACTGACCTTGTAAATCAAAGATGGCGCCGCCCTACGTGTTTAAAACATCAATGCTATGACGTAGGTTGTTACCCTTGTGTATCATTGTACCACAACACCTTAGTAAAGACAGTAATTATCTAAACTTTAAAACGCCAGCAAAATAACTACATTCGAAAGTGGCTATTTATTGTTTAACATTAGTATAGACCCAAACAGTGTGAACCCATATCAGAATGCTCCAATAGGAGCAGTCTGATATGGATCTACAGTTTCAGCAGACAACAAAAACATATGACTTTTTGTGATATGCGCTTTAAGGGTTACGGTAAATGTTCTAAAATTTCGAACACTCTAAAATTACGAACACCTAAAATTATCGCCGAAAATAATTTTTAAAACATCCTAAAAAATCGAACACTGTCCTTTTTTGGAAAAATGAATATCTAAAATTACGAACACAAGTTATTTTCGGCGGAAAATCGATGTCCGTTTATCTGAGTGTCCCATGCATCTGTGTTCGGTTTACTTTTACCGTACAGCGCGTGAGCGGTAGCGACATTTGGAAGAATCCATTCTACTTAGATGGGTAATTTGGCACGTGGCGTATCTTTTCGCATGCCGAGCGCAAGACTATATTTTTTGTCTGCTAGTTGTGCGATACATGCTTTCAGATAAGATCAAAGGCAAGAGCGCATTAAACGCACGGACTTTCCTACATGTACGTGACAAAGTTCATGTGCAGGCTGTCTATGCATCTAACGACGGAAAACAGGCTCAAATAAAACCCTTCATTGGCGAAATTTTTACCTATAGGAAGCTTTCCGACCCATCGGAGCAATGGTCATTAACATGGATTTCCTTTGTCATAGACATAAAACAGACATGCCTCGGGCAAGGATTAGGAGTTACGATTACCGCGAGAAAACGCCCATCTAGGCTTATGATCACCATGAAGGACTTCGGTCATACGCTGCTTGGTCGCCAAAATTAAACATTTGCATGTAACAGTAGATGTTATTACAGCAGAAAGCCATGCAAACCACAACGTTAAACATTTGAGTAACTGAGTTGCTTATACAAACTTATATACAAAAGGGCCTTTTTCCAAGTTGTGGTTTGAGTCGAAAGACACAAAATTAATCCATTCAACACAAAAGCGGTGATGCTTGACATACCTGAGCCATCAGTGCTGTATTGAGAATGCACACTTGCGCAGACTCGTCTGAGTCTTTGTCGCATGTTCTAAGTACCAAAATATGAAATTATGTCCGTCGACAGTACAATTTCAATCGAGCCGGTTCATACGCACTGCATGCATGCGCGGTTCCAGAACATTTCGCAATGCCACTAAAAATGGGCCATCGTCGGCCCATCAGCGAAACGCCATTGAAATGGCGTTTTGCTGGCGTGTCGATAATGGCCCACCATTGAATCCTGGCTTGGTAGCTTTGTGATTTTAGGGAATCCGGATCAATATTGCTAGGAAACCCTATATTTTTGTGATTTTTCAGTGGGGTCCGGACACCCTGTCCCCCATCTGGATCCGCCCATGGCACGCATCTGAAAGAAGGAACTTGTCTGAAATGTTCCTTTCAGCGTGTTGTGATCATCGGACGCAAAGTCCGACTAGATTATGACTCTTGGTATGCTTGTTTGCCCCTGATCAGGCACGTCGGACGATCTTCTGGATCCACTTTACAAATGCAAACTTTGATAGCAGGTGAGAGAGAGAGAGAGAGAGAGAGAGAGAGAGAGAGAGAGAGAGAGAGAGAGAGAGAAATGGAGAAGGAGAGAGAGAGAAAGAGAGAGGCTGCAAGTTGTTTGCACACGATTCTTTTGTTTTGGCTTGTTTCTTAGAATATTGAAATTGAAAGTCAGTCAATCAATCTTGTTACAAAGTTCTGCTTTCGATGAGGACCCAAAACGCGCATCCGCTTTTGTACGGCAAAGTTGGACATTCCACAGTGTTAACGCTTTGCGTACTTTCTATCGCATGCAGACATTTTTAAATTGACGAAACATTCTATCCTGAATACCATTCGGGTCTGATCTGGATCCAAACCGTGTTTGCAAATGTAAAGAGAGAGAGAGAGAGAGAGAAAGAGAGACTGACGCAGGCACATCAAAGTAAACATTGCATCGAGGGATCGACAAGTAGAGAGAGAGAGAGAGAGAGAGAGAGAGAGAGAGAGAGAGTTCTTTTTTGAATTTCGCCAGTTTGTTTTTTACTCTGGGAACTCGTCTACGTATTTCAAAGTTTTGTGTAGATCTTTACAAAAAAATCTGATCGTACGAGATGTCTAGCGGTTTCAATCCTTGAGTACAATATTAACTTGAATTCGAAGTCGGCAGAGCGAGCGAAAGCGTTTTGGTTTTCTGAAGGAAGAACGAAACAGTGTAGTGATTCATCGGTAGTCCGAGACGAGTGAACATAGGAGACCCGGCTTATCGAATAGTTAAATAAGTGGACATTCATGACTTGTAAGTAAATTGAGTGACATAACATGCACGTGCCTGGCTCTCGGCTTGGCAATTACCGCATGCGCTGGACATTTTACTGGCTCAGTCTGCAAGAATTTAGCGGCGGTTTTAATAAGATTTTAATAAGAGAAAAAGAGTAGAGACCTGTAGATAGCGCAGATTCATATCTTCGTGTTTTCAACCACATTTTTACATGCATATATACCGTTTTTGCTCGTGATAAAGACCACATTCTAAAATTACGAACACTAGCACTTTTCCTGAAACGTAATTTCTAAAATTACGAACAGCGGGAAAAATAATTATTTTTTAGTGTTCGAACTTTTAGAACATTTACCGTAATACATGTGAGATCAGTGTATGTACGGTCAGGACTTTCATGAAATGCACATTTGCACGGCCCAAAAAGCTTATTATCTCTTTACCAAATTATAAAAAAACCCTGATTTCCCTTCCTTAGCAGATGAAATAGCTGAACCATGCCCAGATATGAATATCAAAGTTACCACCTTTACAGTAAGCGAAAAGTCTATTAATACAAATCTTTTTGAGGATTATCATTATCGAATTTCACAGTATGTAACATGAAAAGATTAAATTATAAGTACACCTTTTGATCTGCATCTAATCAAAGCACAGGTTTAGATTAACAAAAATTTTCAGCGTAAAATTGTCAGTATTTTCTTACCAATAAGTTTTAGCAAATATTTTGTGTGCTCAAAGAACCCTCTCATTGAGACGGTTCTTTTGAGTACCCACAACATGTTTTGATGGAGAAATAAGAAAGTTATTTTTCTGTTATGCACTCTAAACTAAAGACCTGTCAAAGTATCTCAAATGTGTTTTGATTTCAGCAGATATTTCAAGATATCACAATTTGAGGCTTATAGTGTTGCTGTTTCATTCATACCTGGCTAAACATTTCTGATATGCAGTAGCAAATCCAAATAGTTTCCCAATCTTGTCATCAACAAAACCATCTATAGAAACTGAAAAATATATGGGTCAGCATGAGATTATGCTAGTTATTACACTGGCCAGCAACAAAGGCTCAGACCAGCCTGTGCAAGAGCTTAAAAACCTATAGTATAGTAGTAGATGTAGGCTTTGGCCAAAACATTTAGCCCCATTGGATACCTGTGTTAACAGGGGCCAGTCTAGTGTTCACAGAATGCCACAAAGTAATAAGTCTAGTTTATAGTCTATTTCAGTATATTATCGGTGATGGCATATTATTAAGCTGGACTGGCCACTGTGCCTGTGTAGGCAGGTCTTTGCCTACTGGTGTCTAAATGGTGTACTAAATGTCTGGCCTGATCTGGATCCAAACTGTTTGACACTCTGATGGTATTCCTGAATTATTTTTTTTTAAATTGGTAGACGACAAAAATCGTGAAAAATTCCCCAGCATACAAAGAGTTGCAGAATAGTGCTATATGCATATGCGATCAGTTCATATATTTGATGGTCTGGTCCATATAGAGATTAATCAAACATGATTTTCGATGCACTGGCATCTGCTGGGCCCGAGGGTGATGTTGAAACCCAAGCCTGAAAGAAGCCCACAGATGCTTAGTTTTACATCCCATCAACACTTTCAGTTATAAAGGGACAGGTCTTCCTGGGTTGAACCAGTACTAAGCTAGGATTAATGACTGTCTTACTCAAGGACACAACGCAGTGACGCCAGTGAGGCATCCCCTCGGTCTCGAGTCAAGCACTCTACCACTGAGCCACTGAGCTTCCAATCCCACATCAGATGTGAATGTATCAGAAAAACATGTGTGATTGCTATTAAATAGCTATTTAATAGCAAACACAGATGTTTTTCTGATACATAATTAATGTGTAAAATAAATTTAGTCTCTCGAAAACTTTATAAAGTTTCTTTTATATACCAATAATGGTATGCACAAGCATGTTAGAAGTGAAGGTATTGTAGGCAAATACTAAATATCGATCATTATGAAGTAACAAAAATCTATGCATGTAACTGATGATGCTGTTTTTGTTTGATTTGATTCTTTACATCCCAGTCAACATATTTTTAGGCATGTCCAGACGCATCTTCCTGGGTTGAACCAATACTAAGCAGAGGATTAAGTGTCTTGCTCAGGGACACAGAGCAGTGCCTCCGGTGAGGCTTGAACCCACAACCCCTCGGTCTCAAGTCAAGCACTCTACCACTGAGCCACCGCGCTCCTCACTGATCATGTTGTTGATTTTGTGGTGGCCCTAGAACAAGTATATTGAAAATCCCCAAGCAGATCTTTTAAATCGTGAAGAGCAATGTTTACACAGATTCAGTCTAGCTCCGGTCATTAACATGACTCCAGATAAGACTGCGTTATTGAAAAATATTTTCTTTATTTCTCAACAAAAGCATATGTTGTGGGTACTCAAAAGAACCGTCTCAATGAGACGGTTCTTTTGAGCACCCAAAACACATGTTTAAATTGATGGGAATGAAAATAATTACAATGTTACGCTCATAAAATTTCCTTATCTGGACCTATGCATTAATGCATAGCAGTTGATAGTGCATGGCATGAAAAATTATGCAATAATAATAATCTCAAAATATTGGAAATAAACCCCAATTTCGGAAGACAGCATTATGAGGAACATTTGTGTGGAATTTGGGCCAGTGGATTAGGTGCCATTTTAAGAAAAGACTTAAGGACTGGAGACGACCCAATCTGAACACCAGACAAAGACTGATCATAAAAGCTCATCTTTGAGCATTTCCTGAACAGTTGAGCTAAAAAAATTTGTTGCATCCATACAACTCAGATTTTGGATCTATTGAAAAAGGTACAGTGCATTCTCTTTATAATGGTAAATTTGGACACCATAGGAAAGGACAGTGTTATAAGTGAATTGCGTTTATGGAATTTTACAAAAGAATTATAGGAAAATGACCATAAAATTGTCATTTTCCTATAATTCCTTTGTGAAATTCCATAAACTGGTCATTTTTCTATAATTCCTTTGTAAAATTCCATAAACTGGTCATTTTCCTACAATTCATTTGTAAAATTCCATAAACTGGTCATTTCTCTATAATTCCTTTGTAAAATTCCATGAACTGGTCATTTTCCTACAATTAATTTGTAAAATTCCATAAACTGGTCATTTTCCTACAATTACTTTGTACAATTCCATAAACTGGTCATTTTCCTATAATTCCTTTGTAAAATTCCATAAACTGGTCATTTTCCTACAATTCATTTGTAAAATTCCATAAACTGGTCATTTTCCTACAATTCCTTTGTAAAATTCCATAAACTGGTCATTTTCCTACAATGCCTTTGTAAAATTCCATAAACTGGTCATTTTCTTATAATTCCTTTGTAAAATTCCATGGTAAAAACAAATGGGAGCCACAACATGACTGTGTTTTATCCAAATCTATGTTATAAACGTGTGTTATAAAGGGACTGCACGTACATGTGTGTGTTCCAATCTTCTCTTTGGTCATACTACTACAGCAATTTTGGGTTCGTCACCCACTCCGGTGTTATAGTAAGTTTACCTTCAAATAAAGGTTGACAAAAATGAGAACTTTCAAATATGTTTGCTTCGAGATTGCATCATCTAGTTAACAACATCTGTGTTGTTTTGCCAAAACGGAGATAAAATCAGATTCTAAATGTGTTTTCCTAGTTATATTGAAAAAATTATCAATTACAGTTTAGTCATAATAATACGGTTTTGTCATTGATTAATTATCCACCATGACAAAACCCTAATTAGTTATTTCATGCCTAGACATCAAATGTTAAAGTTTTCATATAATTTTAAAGCTAAAAGATACAATGTGAATTTGATGAACAAAATCAATCAGAACCCAAACATTCTGGGGCCTTTATCTGTGATTAAATGAAAAAATTGAACATGATGATTGATGAGAAAGTTACCTTAAGACCAGAATACGTGACGAAACCCAAATTGCCGTAATGGTATGAACACAGTGATCTGAGGATTTTATGATCTAGTTATCTAACCTTGAACAGCTTCTCTGCCATATTTCAGTAAATCTTCAATGGTATCTGTGAGATGTTTCAGGGCAACTATTATCCCTTCTATATCTGTATCTGAGGCCATCTCTTGCTGCAAATAAATAAAGCTGAAGATAAAATTGAGCACAGTTCCAGATACAGATTTTTTTTTGAGTTTAAGATTGCAATTATTTTCTTACCCATCAATTTAAACATTTGTTTAGGTGCTAAGGCCAAATAAAAATAATACCTGTTTTTAGAGTAACCCAACACTACCTAAATTTACTGATGAAACCTAGATTTTTTCATGTTTTCTGGAAAATATATAAAATTTTATGGATTTTGAAAGGCAAAATGCCTTTCAAAATGCATAAAATTATATATTTTTCCGGAAAAAAAATGATTAAAAAAAAATAAGTGTGCCTTTTCAGACCCAATACCCGAAACACGCTTATTTTTTTATTTGGCCTAAAAAGAACCGTCTTATTTAGACAGTCAATGCACCAGCAAAGTTTGAAGTTACTACTGTACATCCAATAGTTCAGGAGATGCATTTACAAGAAAATACATTATTTGACCTTTGACATTGGCCTTGTGGTCGAGGTTGCACAAGGGTACAAATAAAAGCGGGTTTAGCGTAAGTCAGCATTGATTTTTTTTCAAATCAGAATTAAGCTACATGGGAGAGAAAATACTCTTTGTATTTTGTGACTAGCATGGATATTTAATTTGTGGTAAAAAATTTCATCAAATACTGCATCTTCTTGTAATTACATCTCCTCCTCATCCTTTGGACGTAGCAATATCAAACTTTGTAGGTGCATAGGTCACATGATGCAGACTCTTGTAGAGGGTTATGGGCAACAGCGCATGTGTTTGCACTCCACTATTAGGTTTTCCATAGACGACAGCGTAAACATTTTAACTCCTTGTTTTGAAAACTATACATACAAAATTTACCAAACTGGCCTCATTTTAGAATATCATCCTTGCCGGTTAGTTTCAATGAATAATAACTACATGTTTCTTAGCTCAATCCCGCACTATATCCCTTTAAACTGACATACTACGAAACAACATGTTTCCTTATATAGATAGCTCTTCAAGGGGGTCCAAGAAGCAAAACCCATCTGGTATCAACCTGGTACCGGAATTTATCACCTTGGCCATCTCCATTTAAACGGACTATGACTTGCATGCTTTAATCAAACATGCCATAACACTTGTCAATCAACGAACATTGAAGAATGATGTCATCTTAGATCTAATGTAAAGTATATGCTCTCCCCACAAAAGGGGGGGGGGAGATTTCATGAAGATTTAGTGCAGTGTACCCATGTGACCTTACCCGAGGTCAAATACTGTGTATTCTTGTAAACGCATCTCCTCCTAAACCATTGGACATAGCAACTTCAAACTTTGCAGGTATAATGTCACATGATGTAGAGAGTTCTGGGCAATACTTTGTGACCTTGATGCCAAGGTCAAATACTGTATTACAACCAAGCAAGTACCAGCTTAGTAAAAGCATAGTTCATGAAATCAAATTTGGTGATATAGCTGTCATGTAAATATAAACAATTTGCCATATAGTGACAGGTATTTGAATCCTGATATGCAGAATGAGATGTTTTAAAGAGGCAAAGATAATGGGCATGATTCTTGATAAATGTAAATTTCAAAATAGGTTTCCTTAATTTCAGTAACATATGTTGTTGGTGCACATTGGTTTTGCCTCATTGTTTGTTTGTTTTGTCAACAGCTATGGTCATGGCGAGACGGTCAGTTCACCTAACCACACTTTCCTGGGCAAGCTTGAACAGGCAGTTAACCAGTACTTTGTGCACATACTTTGGTTTGTAACTGACAACAACCCATTTAATTGAGGCAATTCCAATGTGCACCTACAACATAATTAAGTCAATTTAATCAATGAGTGTTTTTCACCATAAACTTTCTTTTCACAAACTTTCAGTGTAATGAGCATGTAGAAATGAACAAGTTTTTGTGTATTTAAGCATGCACTTGGATGACAATAATAGATATCCAATTGTATATTATTGACAGCTAATCTTTAGATGTTTCATTGGAATAAAATGCTAATGTATCTTGTAAATGTATCTCCTCCTAAACCGTGCGACATAGCACAGAGAGCCATATAAGCTTCGTATTTGCGTAAATTACGCATTCAAATGCTAAGAATACACAAAACTTTTAAATTTCCTTTGTATCAGTTACTACAGCGAATTCCCAGGATACGCATGCGCATTTGTTTTGATGCATTTTTACGATTCTCCTTCCCGAGAGTAAACCTAGGGGCAGGGAGGCCCAAGCTTACAAGGAAGAAACTGACCGAGAAAGACTGCCAAGAGTGGAAGCTCAGGACAGTTGACCCTCAAGAAAGGAGCACTGGAGATCAGGTGTGAGATCTGCTATGCATGCAGCTAGCCAGTTACCTGGAAGGGGGCCCACTGATAGGGATGATGCCCTTGAACCTGCACATCAATCAAAAATCTGATTCTGATATTTGTTTGATTTGATTCTTTACGTCCCATCAACAATCTTTCAGTTATACAGGGACGGGTCTTCCTGGGTTGAACCAGTACTAAGCTAGGATAAACGTGTCTTGCTCAAGGACCACAATGCAGTGACGCCTGTGAGGCTCGAACCCGCGGCCCCTCGGTCTCGAGTCAAGCACTCTACCACTGAGCCACTGCGCTCCCTTGATTATGATATGATGATGCTCACTGTTATTTACTAAAATCACTGCTAAAAACACTGGTAACCACTCTTGAAAACAGATCCTCAACCAGTCAAGCTCGATTCATATCTTGTGTAGACTGGTCTCCCTTTCATAGCTTGTCAGCATATTCAGACAGTTATAGAGTTGTAGCCATTGTGTCTATCTATAGCATACACACTGACGTCATGAGTGAAGTCGTATTGGAAAATAACGTGTGACATAAAGTGCATTTTTAAACAAGCCGTTTTATTAAGTTTATTTTGTTCTGGGTTTTTTTTTTTGGTTTTTTCTATTACTAAATTATCGAAATATTGTAACTGAAATAATTACTGCGGTTTGTGTTGAAAAGTCTTTCTTCAGCATGCACAGTCACATGAGTAGGATTCTCTACTTGAAATTAAATACATGATTATACCTATTATTATAACTGAAGTAGAGCTTTATGACCCAGGGGAACCAATCTATATCTTGTGTATATGCAAGCGTTTCATCATTCTAAATTGAGGTGTGACTAAACAGCTAAATTCATGTACCGCAAAACATTTTTTCGGCCGAAGTGTTTGTATTGAGGTAGGTCTATGGGAAATGAATTGGTACCAAGCTCCCACATCATATCAATATTGAGAATGAAAATATTCGATACATGTATTTGACACAAGAAAAGGATGGCAAATATAAACAAAAAACAATTAATTTTTATTCAGTAATAGTAAAACAAAAACATACCATTTCTTAAAAATTCGGATACATTTATTATACAAATAAACGTAAAAATAAACATACGAGATTCTCTTCCTCTTGGTGTACAGACAGTAATATGTTTCATCCCCCGATCCAGAGGGGGACAGGGGGTTCAACCACCCCCCCCCTGGAAAATCGCAAAGCTAAAGGGTTCCTTAGCAATACTGGTCCGGGTCCCTTGGAAAATCAAAAAGCTACCAAGCCAGCATTCAATGTTGGGTCATTATCGGCCTGCCAGCGAAACACCTAATCAACAGGGAAAAAACATTGTCAGAGTGTCAGATGAGTTGGACGCCCTCTGACAAAACTTTTTGCATCAGCGAATGTGTTCTTCGATTATATTTAATTGTTTATTATCAATGATGAAAGTTTTCTATGACATCATGATCATCATCACAGGTTTCGATAAACAAGATTTTCGAGCCTAAAAGTGTAAAAATTTTCTTACCCATCAGTTTCATTATATGTTTTGGGTTAGGGCTGGCACGATTAATCGAAATATCGGTTAATCGGTCGATATACAAAAGAAAAACGATTATCGATATGAAAATTCAAAAATCGGTTACTTTTAATGTATGTTCTGTCTATTTATTCAATTAAAATCCAAGCGTAATTGCCTCCTTTTATTTTCTATTTAAACCGGAAGTGCCGTAAAGTGCATTGTCGTAAACAGTAGATGCGTATAAATTGCTGTAACGAAGTAGTAAAACGTTGTACTCTGCAGGCTAACTCAACAACTGATTGTTAGAAAAAGTTATACCTACGCTCCTCTGTTTTAAATAAAGTAGTACAAAATCAAGAAAATTCATTAGATGAATAATCTAGCATGAAAGTTGTTTTTCTCCGCGGTTAAATTCGAGTTTAGAAGCTTTCAATTTTACCGATGTTTACAGTGGGTCTTATTTTACACAAAGTTGTTCGTGTCATGCATACTTGGTTTTCTTTTGTATGACGTCATGCAACGTGCCCGAAATTAACAACAAACAATGGCGGACTGCGAGTTCAATTACCGACTTTCTTTCAATTTTCTTCCAACAGAGTGGATGACAACTTGTTTTGAGCAAAAGTGCCACTTTCTATTTAAAACCTATTATCTTTTGAATCTATAACACGTCCTACTTAGTGTTGTTTTGCGAAATGATGGAAAAATCAATGTCGTTGACCATGCAAGAGTTGTCAAAACGTTCCGAGACCCTCTGTCAAGTTTGAGCGATTACTAATTGGTTATATATCGAAATGCAAGGACCGATTATCGATTAGCATTGTGGCTTCGATTAGCCAGCCCTATTTTGGGTGCTCAAAAGAGCCGTCTCATTGAGACGGTTCTTTTGAGTACCCACAACATATGTTTTGGTTGAGAAATAAGAAAATAGTTTTTAGATACGCACTCTTAACTAAAGTCCTGCATCATACTGGATAGGTTATTCAAAGGACAAAAATATTTCAATATTGCACTTGTCCTGAAGGACAAGTGACTTACAATTTTCACTCGTCCTGCAAACACATGCATGTGACCTTTAACAGTGTATGCAATAATTTAAAGAGCATAAGGGAGAAATATGAAAAATGACTTCTTCGAGTAATTCCTCCCAAAGCACTCGTCCTACAGAATGAGTGCTTTGGGCAGATTTACTCGTCCTTTCCAGAGTTCACTCGTAATTACAAGCGGACGAGTGGAATTTTGTGCCCTGTTATCAATACCTGTGGGGATCTGTTCCATAAAGGCATCGCAAATCTTATAGGTTCTTTGTCCCTAATATGGCAACAAGGATCTTTATTGTTTCTGCAGCATTTACTTTGCTCTTGTAGATGCTTCCTCATTGTGTCACAAGCTCCTGGGAATAATTTACTGAACATTTCATCATCGGACATAGTATCTTTCTGTTTACTCGGCACATAGTCTTTGGTATTATAACAATTTGGACAAGCTTCTGACATTGCTGAAAATAACAGAACTCTCTGACACTTTCTTGATGTACTTCTCACTTTTACGATGTTTTCGTCACACACATTCCATTCCTGTACTAAACGGAAACGACTCGACCTTTTGTCCTTTTCTTCTTCTCTACCTATACAAATTTTAGCTTGCTTTACAGTGTTAAAAATAATTTTAGCATTCAGATATGTTTCACATGTCATACTTGGAGGCATTCCGATAACGCCAGGTTCCACTTCATGGCCTGCAACTATAAACTTCCATTTCTTATCATCATCAATCTCGATAATTTTCAAAACTTCATTTTTATTCACACAGTATCCTGACCCTATGCCGAATTTCAACTTATCATTTGCTTTCATGTCAAAGAATCCATATACATCAGCTATTGCTTTTATGTCATCCGTTTTACAGTTTCTTTTGTCAGGAATGTTAATTTTAATACCCCTATACATACGTATACCATGTGTCTGTGACAACTGGAGTGTTTTGAAAACTCTCTGCATTATCTTGGAAAATGATATTTTAGAAACTGGTCTATGGTCTGAAGAATAATCTGCCAAACACTGAACGTAGTTATCATAAACATCTTTTCCAAGAAGACTAGGTCTTAGACTAGGTCTTCCATGCTCTTCTGTGTAACTGTGTTGCAGCCTAAAAGTACATTAAAATACATTAAAACCTGTGTAAAACCGCAACTCTAAAAAGACCAAAAATCGGTTTTCAAGACCAAATATCGCTTAATGCAGGTCAAAAGTATCGCAGAATGCTCCAAGGGGGCATTCTGCAATACTTTCGGCCTTCATTAAGTTACCATTTATCATTAAGATCTCTGTTTTGTATATTTTTGAGAGGCCGTTTTACACAGTTTTGACTGTAATTGACTAGAGATAATTAATATTTTTTTATAATGATAATGTATAAATTTCAAAGCAATATTTTATATAAAGTGGAGTTTGTTATTAATGATGTAAACATTGATTTTAAACTTTCAGCAATCTGCATAATGGAATATTTAATATAAGGGAAGCCTACTTTATGGCCTCGAGTGCTAAAATTCCATTCTAAGGCAGAGTTTGATTGCTGTTCCCCAAGGGGAGAAATGCATGCTTTACCTTGACTGTATTGTTACTGACATGTTCCATGTCTTAGTCTGATGTCTTTTCTTTCAGTTAGGTGCTTTGTTATTGATTACAAAAAAGATAAGTATATTCGGAGCAACTTTAGAATCTGCCCGCCACTTAATCTGACCCATGCTTTCAGCAGCTGGAATGAATATACATGTAGGTATGTTACAGTTGCTAACAAACATAATCCTTACCCTTGCCTAACCATCATAATAGAAGTTTTAATATTGTATAGTCTTTCCATGCATTGTACAGGCCTTCAGATTTATGTTGGGCCGGGATCATTGTCCCATGATTTCAAAATATGGCCCATCACTTTCCAAGGCAGTGGGCCCAGTGGACACATCCTTTTTAGCTGTGACAAATCTCACTTTAATAAAAAATATTCATCTTACAGCCGGTCTACGAACTCCACAAAACAGTTGTCAATACAGTAAAACAGGTCTTAAGCAGCCACTCAAAAAAAGACAAAACAAAGATCTTAATAACAAATGGTAGTTTAATGAAGTCAAAAGGATTGCAGAATGCTCCCCTTGGAGCATTCTGCAATACTTTTGACTTGCATTAAGCGATAATTGGTCTTCTTTTTTGAGTGGCCGCTTAAAACAGGTTTTACTGTATAATCAGCAGTCAATATACATATATGCATACAAGTGTATGTGTCAGTGTGTAAGTAGAGTATACTACCTATTTGTCAATTGTGGTTAGTTTGATATGCTTGGGCCCATCATTTCAGAAAATGACCCACCATTTTTTTGCTCCATGGGTCACTTCGGCCTACCAATCTTGAAAAAAAACTTAAGCCCTGAAATTGGTATGTTCAAGCACATACTTCCTATTAACACAACAAATAGTGGCAGACAGATTCTAAAGTCTAGCCAGTGGTGTTTTTCCGTTAAAGAACAGTAGTTTTTGCAAATACTACTACTATTCGCTTATAATGCTAGCCCCCCGCCCTCACTGCATGAATCCATCGAGTATGAAACACTAAAAAATATAAAGAAACTTAAAAAATGAAATATGAGCCATGACATGTCATTTCCAACAATGTGACATTTTAACAAGTGTAGACTGAGACGAGCCTGTGCAGTCTCTATTTAAGCTTAGAAACTCCAAATGCTGTTCGGTCAGTAGCTTAACAGTTATAGAATATTCAAGCGACTAGCAAAGGCTCTGATCAGGCTGATCTGAACCTTTGCTGGTCGCACATACCACATTGTTGAAAATCTCATGTCACTGCTAATATGATAACTTACCAGTGGACTATGTTTACAGGAACTGCCATTTTAGATAGGCTTTCATTCATCAAATCATCGAAATATCGCTGAAACAGTTAAATTTTACTTTTTATATGTGCTATGTTTACAGGATTTGCACCACTCTTCTTTCTATCAGTAGGTAGAAATACCGGAAAGCAACATATCACCAGAAACCAATGAAACACTGGAAAGCAATCAAAATATCTAATTTATGGGGTTATTATACCCTCGTGGTGATTGCTTTTAAGTTGGTTAGAATTATATAGATATAACATTTACGATAATATAAAAAATCAAAATTTAGACCATATTATAACGTATAGCGGCTACATGAAAGCAAATCAAAGCGCAGGAAAGCAATCAAGATTTCTAATCTATGGTGTTATTATACCATTGTTGTCTTTGTTTTTTAGTTGGTTAGATATACCATTTACGATAATATTAAAAAAAATTAAGCCATACTATCATGAATTTAATGCATTATAACGTATAGCGGCTACCGGAAAGCAATCAGTCTTACGCAAGAAAGCAATCAAGATATTTAATTTATGAAGGTTTAGCATTGTGCAGATTGATTGTACCAGGCCTCCAGATAAGAGTGCCAAGTGGAAAATTATTTTCTTTATTTCTCATCCAAAACATATATTGTGGATACTCAAAAGAACCGTCACAATGAGACGGTTCTTTTGAGCACCCAGAACACATGTTTAAATTAATGGGTAAGAAAACAATTAAAATGTTATGCAAATAAAATGTCCATACCTGGACCTATGTGGAAGGGGAAATAATGAAACAACTAGAGGACCTGAAGCGCTCTCCTGATCTCCTTTTTATATTGTTTTATTCCATGAATACTCCATATGAAATTTGAGTTCAAACAGCACAGTGATTTCTGAGAAAATGATGTTTAGATACGTATTTGGCAGTCAAAAATGAGTGGCCTTGGATGAAAGATCAAAAGTCAGCTTGACCTTTGGTACTTATATAAAACCATTATCTTAATTCAACATAACTTATAAAATTTCAATGGAATTTTTCTTCACAGAATCAACTTTTCTGAAGTTTACCAAGACTACTGTCCGCCATTTTTAATGTTGCTTTACCAACAAGTTTTCGGGGGTCATCTCAAATGAAGCGATAACAGTAATAACACCACATTATAGCAACCAACCAACAAGTTGTTGCTGTCTTGGTGGCAACATTGAACAACGAGAGTTGGTTGCTGTTACGACTAGACTTTCGGCTCTGTTCTGTTGTATTCATCTGCAGTATGAAGGCCTGATTTTTTTCTAAATCGCCCAGTTCCGGTATCTATACGGAGTAGATTCGATCAAAGTAAGAACCTTAATCTACTGTTAAAAAATGTGCCGTGATCATTATTAACATTGTAAAAATACAAAAAGTAAAATTGAATCATGAAAATGTCAGTTTTGTTGATATTTATTAAGTTATATTTTAGCCATTAGACTGAGGAATTTGTTTGATCACCAGAAGCTTGAACGTTAATGATGGGATAGCTCTTTCAAGCAAGCCTCTGTGTGATCCCCATGACATGACGTCACATGTCTTATAACATTATGTCTCTAAGTGATAACATCTTGAGCCAAACGCCAACTGCCATGTGCATCGTCCCGCCTTTGAAAGAGGCAGTCACAAATTACAAATCCTCCTGGTATCCAACAGGAACTTCCGTTCAAGGGTCCATGCACCTTTAAAATAGCTTGCATAATTATTTTATTTCCTTATACTCACAGTGAGGTTAAGAGGTCGGCTTTTAAGCTAGTGAAACTAGTTTCAGACATGTTAAGTTTCTGAAAAAAATGCATGACAACGCTCGGAACGACTTGTTTTTTACCTCAAATTTTGCGCGCACGCGATTTGCCAAAATATGTATAAAGCAAGATTGGAATCTTTTCAAGATAATGTTTAGGATTCTTAAAGAAGCCATCACCTTTGTTGTTTTATGAATTTTACTTTTGTAATACATTTATATGAATTTTAAAACTACATACTTTATCATTCTATACAATGCAAAATTTAAACAAACATGCACACAAAATAAGATATCACATGAAGTTTAGTTTTAACATTTAAAAATCTCATCTACATGCATAAAACAAATTACAACTTTGGCACCTTACATTACAAAATTATATTCTTAAAAATGTTTTAAATCACCAGTGAATAAATATAAAATGATCAATAGAATAATACTGCTGCAGAAACATTATAAAAATTAAAATACATGTAGCTAAATTTATAATGTGAGATGTTAAGAAAAATAGCATTGCATTAAAATTTGACCCCCTTCTATACCGTATTCGTTTTTTTGCTGGGCTAATCCCTGGCAATGATTCGCGTTTCGCCATCTTTGTTGGGTTTATCAAGTTATACAGCCGCTTGGATTATTTGTACCTGTATTATTCGGTTTACATTCATAATTGATATCTATTTTTCAGTGACTTTGAGATGCTTTACCTGACAGCTATTCGAAATTACCAAGCTTCCTTACGATATCAATATTGATTTTTCTCGGCGACTTCCGCCAAATTATCACAAGAAATGACTTTTAACAAAAAAAAACGGTAAGACTATGAGTGGATTTTTGAAAATCCGTGATTTTTTTAAAAAATTCGTTTTGCGAAAAACGGCAGAGTTTTCCGTTAGTGACACAGGAGATCCGTTAATCTTAACATGTCTGCCAGTTTTCCCTCCAATAATTTTCGTACTGACCATTCCAAAGCATACCCCAGGCATTTTATAGAATACACACTCTAGATTTTGGTTCAGGGGACAACTCTCTGGATTTAGAGCATCCACAGGGCTGAAACCAAGGCTAAAACTAGCTCCCAAGACATGCAATTAACTCATTGCCTATGGAAAGTCTTCTGCTGGTAACCTTTGCAAACAGATTGGACACAGATCAGGCCCCACAAAACTTATCACAAGTTTGCCACATTCACGTTTTTATTGTCATTTTGTTTTTTCTGTGAAGTCTGATTGTATCAGAGGTTTCATTAAGAGGGGGGAGGCGGGGATTTTCCCCTTCTACTCAGGCATGTTTCCCCTGCTACTTTTGATAAATTTGTATAGAGTCTATAGGCAAATACTGTAAAATCACCCGCCTACTTTGCCTTGATACCCTGATGCCAAAAAAGTTAATGAAACCACTGTTGTATTCGTGTGATGGGGCATGGCCATCTTTGTTGCTTTGTGTGCATGTATCTGAGCAAATGTATAGTGTCATCTGATTGGTCAATACATGATGACAGAATGTTCTCATCATCTTGACCAATCAAATGACAATATGCATTCGCTCCCATGTATGTATGGCAGACTTCTGATATATGGCGGTGGATAGAGCATGCAATTGTTTATTTAGAGGGTATGCACACGACTTTATAACCTGAATAATAACGGTGTAATCCACACAGAAACAATTTGTGAATCAGCGGAGTGACCATCCTTGCCTTTATTTCATAAAGAGTATACAAGAATAGAATAAAAGCAACGTCAAGCTCCTTGCGCATTTTAGATCATTTTAGCAGCCAGCGCAAAAAACCCATGACATCAACATATACTGGGATTATCAGTTTTTGCCAACGTAAGCAGACATGGCTCTAAGATAGCAAAACAAAATACAACCTGACCAGAAAGTGATTTTATCATAAAATTTCAATCTTTTATAATAGTGTGTGATAACTTAGACCATCAAAATATGTAATTTAATTTTTAAAAACTTTGATTTGTTTGTGCACCGATTTCCCGCCATCTTAAAAATAGTAATCTAATTTCGACAACTCTTGTTTACCTGAAAAAAGAGGCCTCATAAAGGGTTGGATTGATAAAAAATCAATATATGTTATGAGACAAAACATTTTTTCATTCAATGAACATAAATTATTGTGAATCTTTTATTATTTAATTTATTGTAATCAAAAATATATCAGTCATGTTTTTTTTCTATATTCAATTCAAATTTAGATTGATTCGAACCCCTAGGTTCATTGGGATGAATTTGGCCTTGCAAATCCCCCTTTTCAGAATGAGTCTGTGAAATCACACAAGTGAAAAAATGGTGGGAATGTTTAATTGGCGAAATTACATTGTTGGCGGAAATAGCTTACTCCACTAATATTATTCTTGAATGACTATAAAAAAGAGTGACAACATAAAGCGAACTAATAAAATGAACAATGAAAACTTGTAGCGAGCACAGCTCGCAACGCGCGAAGCGCGTTGCGAACAACGTGAGCTCTTACGGTAAAGATATGGTCCAAAATGGGCTAGGGGTTCATGCACAGTGTATCTTTAAAATCTCATGGTCCGGTTTTGTTGTCCATGAAATAACTTCCGTATCCGGTGAATCAGAGCTGTCTCCCGTCGGCACTGGACAAGTTAAACGAAACAGCATTATGACGCATGGTACCAGCTGCTACGTCACTGGCGAATTGATTGCAAGGCGCTATTTTTTAAAACAAGAAAATGAAGAAATCGAAAATTAGTTCAAAGTCAACTCACTTTTTTTCTATTCTATCACAAGCGTTTTCATACATTCTCCAACTTTGATTCGAACAAAACTGACGATACTTCAGTTTTAAGGCGAAACCAACCAAATTGAAGCGGGCTATTTGTTGATGGAGTTACCAGACGAAAAAATGCGTCAATAAAAACCCACAATGCATCGCTGTGCACATATAAACTCCCCAGCACTATTAACCGGTACGTTTTAACTCCCCAGTATTGACGCTGTCTGTCCAGAAAGACACTCCCCAGTATTGTCGGTCCCTGTCCAGAAAGACCCCAGGGGTTGTACAGTAGAGATTATGCATAGATAAATTTTCCTTTTTAAAGGAGGGCTTGCCTAGTTGAAAACAGCATGTGCACCTTGTATGTTGGGAACACCTCCAAATTTGGTTATTGTTTACACTGCACTAAAACCACGTCATAGACGAACATTCACAATAGTTATTGAGTCGGTGGGTAATATACTCTTCTGGCAAAAAAAACAACACAAACAGTTATCTAAAGCGGCACCTAGCGCCGTACACTGAAAAACTTTAAAAACGCAAAAAAATAAATTAATAAAAAATTTCTTATTTTTAAAAAGTCCTGGAAAAGCCCAGGAATACTGTTTTCCCATTCCCATACGAACCCTGTCTTAACTCTATGTTTTGCTTGCTGTCGGTGAGTTGTCTTGTCGTTGAACTGTTTTGCTCCCATACACACGACCGTTATGCTAACAGTATGTTATATAAATAGACAAACCAGGTAGAGGGTATCACTATTCCGACACAAATGCTTGCGGCGAGAGCGCCGCAAGCAAAAAACGGTACACTATCTCTCTCTCTCTACTAGACTGTTTTTTTTTATCGGTCTCTATACTGGATTTGATTAAGTTGTAATGGTGTGTTTGCATCTAAATATGCTTATATTGTAGTGCCATTTGCTTTTGACATTCTTTCTTAAGTGTGGGCAGCAGCCCTTTTTATTTGTAAAATGTGGAAACTAGTTTTTTTTTAATTTTTAACAGAGCAAAGTACAGTTGTCCCCTTCTCAGTTTCTCTCACTCCCCATCCCATCAAACCCCCAACCCACCCACCATTCATTATCTATCTATCTATCTATCTATCTATCTATCTATCTATCTATCTATCTATCTATCTATCTATCTATCTATCTATCTATCTATCTATCTATCTAATCTAATCTACCCTACCCTACCCCACCCCTACCTCTTCCCCTACCCTACCCATCGGTCTGTCAGTCTCTGTTCATCTATCTATCTATCTATCTATCTATCTATCTATCTATCTATCTATCTATCTATCTATCTATCTATCTATCTATCTATCTACCCTACCTCTTCCCCTACCCTACCCACCAACTGGTCCGTCAGTCTGTCTATGTCTGTCTGTCTGTCTATCTACAGCTGATCATTCCGGCAGGGAGTGCTTATGGCCTGGGCAGTGACCACATCCCCCCAAACCACCCACCATTCATTGTAATCTATCTATCTATATATCTATCTATCTATCTATCTATCTATCTATCTATCTATCTATCTATCTATCTATCTATCTATCTATCTATCTATCTATCTATCTATCTATCTATCCTACCCATACCTCTTCCACTACCCTACCCTCCCACTAGTCTGTCAGTGTAAACTATGAAAATTCAGGGCATCACTATGTCTGGTATCTACAATATTGGGCTCTTTGTGGTGGCCTTTCGAACTGGGAGCAGTGGTCAAGTACTTGTCTTTTTTTATACACATAATGATAACAGTACATGTCAATACAATCTCGATGAGCTGTGATTAACCTTGATAGAAATAAACTCTTAAATCAGATAACTTATTTTAGTATTTTAAAAGTAAATAAAATGCCAAAAACCATGAATTCAGTAATGTTCTTAAATATCTTCCTCAGCAGTTTACGGATTGTACATTATTATGTCGACTGAGTTGTACCAGAACACTGTGTCACAATGTGCAAAAAATGAGAAACGTTCTAAATATCATTCTCTAATATATCAAGGACTTTAAAAGGTTTTCAAGAGCTTGAACAGAACTGCTTTTAAAGTCCATTTGCAGGGGATTACATATATGTATTCTATCCCTGTGAATAGAGTTGTACATCATTTTTGTTCAGTTTGTCTCTTTATGCCCCAGTCAACCATTTTTCAGTCATGTCAGGACTGGTCTTCATGGGTTGAATCAACACTAAGCGGCGGATAAAGTGTCTCGCTCAAAGACACAGCACAGTGACTCCGCCAGTGGATATACTCAAGCCAGCAACCCTTCGATCTCCAGACTAACGCTCTACCAACTGAGTGAGCCGCTGCTCTATGCATTTCAGTGTACCTATTGACTAGCATGCTTTGAAAGGTTAGAGGTGCAGCCTCTAAGGCTATGAGCTACAATATGTAATATAGTTTTTACGGAAAGGAGTAACACATTTAACTGATTCTTATGATGTGCCCCACCTCACCACCCCCACCCTCCTTGAACACACATCGGACCCATATTGGGTCCCAGAACACACTTATTACAACTTTTAAAACCAGGCCAGAAGCATTCAGTGTTTTTTCTCTGTTTTAGGGGAATGATGGCGGGGCAAAAAGGGGAAAACTATTAACTTAACACAATAGCATCTTTTATTGAAACATTTGCAGTTAAAAATGAAAGTGTTATATCCTTTGACAGACTTATGGTACAACACAGCCAAACTGGATCCATGTTTTCCATTCTATTTATTAAATAGAATGAAAAAAATGGATCCAGTTAAGTTTGGCTGTATTGTACCATAAGCAAGGTTGGGCGGTCGAAACCACCCCTGGTTTTAACCAGCAGTTTTAACCGGTTAAAACCGTCCCGGTCAATATGCCAAAAAGTGGTCAATACGAATCTGAGTGGTCGATTGAAATTTTTAACTGGCCATTTTGGTGGTGGATTGAGATGTTAGGTCAGGTTTTAGGTTGTATTTATAGAAAAAAGAAGAAAAAATTGTTTTGTCCCTGCCAATGGCACTTTTTTACCATAGCACTGACTTCTGCATTACAGTCGGGAGTCCAGGCACCTAACACTAGTCTTTTTTAATCATCAAGGGCAGAATAGAATAACCATACAGCCTAACAGAGTCTTTTTTCATTATTTTGAGACAATAACATCTATGAATATATGACACTGATTAAATTATCAACTTAACTGATGACAGCAGATAACAGAATCACCACACTTTCACACCTCTATATTTACACAGATGCCAGTGAATTAGCCAATGCATTTTAGCTCAGTGATTGGATAGATCTAATAAACTGGACACATCTTCTTTAGTCTGAGAGACATGTCCAGTATTTTGACAGTTTTGTTTGTTCTAACTCCTTGATATATTGTTAAACATTTAGTGTTTTCTTTACAATTTTCACACCTTTGTCTTTTCAGGTGAGAAGCCAATTCAATTTGCATTTTAACTAATAGAGCAAAGACTTATTCGTACATGATGACACCTTTGATGATCAATTTGAAGTATTGGTTGATTTTTTGTACTTTCTTTCATTTAACAATTAAGTCACTGATTTTAAAATATTTGTGACTATGAAAAAGCTAGTTTTAAAATTTATTTAATTTCATTCCTTGCATTTGCTTTACCTTTCTTTATTAATGAATGGTAGAAAAAATAAGTTCTAGTCTTAAGTCTGAACTGAAAGATGTGGTAATGATTCAGTTTGATTGCGACTAAAGATCTAAAACTATTGACATTCATTTTGTTTGTTTCACGGTCTATTAAATTATCAATACATTTTTAAAGCAATAGCAACTCATGAAACACATTTTCAATTAAGTCAGTATTATCTTATATTGAAACTATTTTAATAAGCCTGTTTAAAGAGTTTAGTAAATAAGGATAACTAATGCTAAGTATTTTCACATCTACCATGTCTTTTTCAATTAACCAATCGACCACCAATCGACCAGTAATGACCGGTTAAAACCAGTAATGACCACTGGTCTGGTCAATATGGATATTGACCGGTCGATTGCCAACCTTGACCATAAGTCTGTTAAAGGATATAACACTGTAGTATTTAACTTTTACATGCAGAAGTGCAAACGGTCGCGGACAAATTAGGTTGATGGACTGATTCGTTTGACTCAATACATGTCGCCGAAGAGACTGAGTCAATCCCCAAATCCTTGTCACAAACATCAAAGTCACTGGTAAAGGCCTTCAGGGAAGCCTGCTTAAACATTAAGTTGACTCTTCTTGATCCCTGCGCCGCCAATTTATTAATTTTCTTCACGTAACAACGCTTACTGTGCGGCATTTTGTTCGCGAAGTCACGATTGGAACTTCTCCCTTTAATAGACACTCTTGAGAAAACCGCATGAAAGCGTCTATCGATCACCAAGGGACGCTACTCGCAAATTCACGGCATGGCTAATGCACGGAACAAATTTATACGCACTTCCGACACGCTGTCGTCACATTTTGCCGATTTTTTTTTGAATACTTCATTTTGAGGGGAATTTTCTTTCAAAATAGGGGAAAAAACATACTTTTTGGCGAGGGGAATGGGGCCAAATTTCGGCCCCAAAACAGCAGAAAAAAACCACTGGCATTGAACTGTAATTTCGTATGAAAGCATTTAGCTACCACCCTGAGCTACCAGGTGTTCTTGTTCAAACCACTACCTTAAGGGAAATCCCACCTCAGGAGGAGCTTGATCCCACGACCCTCACTAATGAGTCGGTGCTCTAATTACTGAGCTTCTCAGGTGGTCCTGTTCAAACCATCCCTGGAACACTAGTATGAGCTACCAGGGAGGTCGTTCCAAACCACTACCTACAGACAATATTTGTTTGTTTTGTTTGTTTGATTTAATTCTTAACGTCCCATCAACAATCTTTCAATATAAAGGGACGGGTCTTCCTGTGTTGAACCAGTACTAAGCTAGGATTTGTTCTTGTTCAAGGACACAACGCAGTGACGCCGGTGAGGCTTGAACCCGCGGCCCTTCGGTCTCGAGTCAAGCACTCTACCACTGAGCCACTGCGCTCCCTCACAGACAATATAACTAGTGGAACTTATGCACCAGTCATTTGCAACCACTTCCCCCAAGGGCCGGGGATAGCGGGGGCATAGCAAAGCTAAAGTACCCTGATTTGATCTTCAAGGTGTCCCGGTAGTGCCCTGGATATGCGGGGCCAAAGCAGCGGGGAAAATAGCGGTTCCTTTTTACTGGGTTTAACCAAATACAGTGGGGTGTTTTGACAGGATATTTGCCGGGGTTTGAAGTATCGCGTGATGCGAGATTTCAATATGGCAGAAAGACAACAAATCGAGAGTAAGTTGAAGAAGTGTTTTATTCTGGCTGTTTCAATGATTCGTTTACAATTTTTTGCTTATGGGTCCTGGGACTCGCTGTTTCCCATACCAATGAGTCCAACTGCAAACCTATGAGTCCAGAACACTATTTTTAATGACAAGTCTGCAATACTATTGCATCCTGGGACTCGCTGAAATAAAAACTTTGCATCCCTGAGACAAAATTATGCGCAAAAGATGCAGGGTGCACAGGTAACAAAATCACTGCTGTTTACATGATTTAGAACGACAAATAATCAAATTCTATTAAGAAGAATGAATGTCTATTTAGAATAGATTGCAGTCATATTGAGTTAATCAGTTGCCACGCTTTGGATGGAAAAAATTCGAGGTGAACAGAAGAATGTCACCAGATTCCACCACCTTTTTTATTTTATCGGTACGACTTTGCAGTAGGTTTATTGCAGGGGTTCATGATAAATGCCCATGAATCAGGAAGTAATTCCCCAATGGCGGGGACTTTTAGCACAGATTTGACCAAAACAAAGTCCGTGCAGGGATTTTACCTGGGCTTTGCATATGGAAAAAACAATATCCCTGCTATTCCCCAGCCCTCGGGGGGGGGGGGTTGTTGCAAATGACTGGTGCATTACACATTATGAATAGAAAATTGGATCTAGCATGCTGTGCTCGCCATAAAGGTTGTGCCTTATTTCATATTAAATTATGTTTGCATTGTCGAATTTACAGAAAATAACTACGAAACCTTTCAAAAGTTGGTATTCAACGTTACGTTACGCCCACAGTGTGTCCTTGAGTTATCGATCCTGAAAATTACCAAATCAGCGCACAATTGATAACGGGCAGTAAAAGAAAGGAACAACTGCGTTACGTCCCTTGGAATCAAAGCTGGGCTATTAAGAACAAGTTGAACAGTGTTTTCTTACTGCTTGGCAGACTACGTCTTAGACGGTTCTCCGAAAAGTCAGCGGAGGAGATTTACTCAATACAGAACAGAACAGTTGGCTGCTTTGAAAAGTCGCCAAAGGGTTAGGATTGGCAATGATATTGTATTTAATTCTAGAACTTTTTGTCAGTCAAAAAAACTTGCAATATATTGATACATAGGGCGGACTTGATTTTGAAATTTTAGAGTACTCTGCGTAAGCCAGAACAGCCACCTAAAACAAGCACTTTGGAGTACTCCGGAATAAACGAGGGTCTGGATGGGGCTCTGGTATTCACTATTCATTAAAAATTTAGCCCATTATTCATCTCATCAAAATGTTGGGTTATTCATTAAAATAAGACCAATTATTCATTAAAGGTAGGAAAGGTGTGGAAAAGAGATCTGATTATTCACTATTCTTTATTTTTGTGGCTCATTAGTCACTATTCATTATAAAAAGGGCCATTATTCACTAATCATTATACCCCATCCAGACCCTCATAAATCAAGCGATACAAGTATTTCCGCACATTAAGGCAGTGTTCCTCCGTCTATTTTGGTACAGGTCACATGACTGTTCTTTCTACACCACCTCGGCAGAAGGAATAACTCTGGCATACGCCAACACAGATGTTCCAGCGCACTTGATTTCTGTTCAAAGTGGAAGGAGTAAAGAGAACAGCTAAATCAAGTCTGCCCATATACACATTATTAATTTAGTAGAGGTTAGTAACTTGATCTGATGGGTTGGTGTGTTAGCTATGCCTTTGTGAGCGTCTGTTTATATGTGCCTTGTGGTCACCTGCCGGGAAAGGGCTGACCTCTTGGCTCTCGTTTGTGGTGTTCAACTGTGAGCTTGTCACTTTCCCATTGGTATCGTGGGTCAGGTGTGGTACTTGATTGTATCGATTCCTGATCTTTGCACCCTTACTTACTTTGCTCAACAAACAGTTTCAGTCAGTATTCTCCAGCAGTGAAGAGGTATCAAGGGAAGACTTCTCTCGCAACTACAAGATGCCCACAGTAGAGAACCAGTCCAGTGTTAGACAACATCAACATCACATTAAATGGTATCAAAAAGCTGCTGAAAGACCTCAAGCCAAACAAATCCCCAGAACCTGACAACCTTGGACCACGACTGCTGAAGGAGCTGGCAGAAGACATAGCTCCTCTCCTTCTAATGATATTCCGCAAGTCACTGGCAACAGGAGAAGTCTCTGATGATTGGCACACCGCTAACGTCACCCCTGCCTTCAAGAAAGGACAGAAGTATCAGACTGAGAACTACCGGCTCATTTCGCTCACCAGTGGTTGCTGCAAAATCATGGAGCATGTGATTGCCAACCAGATCATGAACCACGGAGAGAAGAATAACATCTCATACCCACTACAGCATGGCTTCAGAAGGGGCAGATCCTGCGAGTCACAGCTGATAGAGTTCATTGACGACCTTTCAAACAACTAACAGAACAATCAGCAAACAGATATCCTCGTCATGGATTTTGCCAAAGCTTTTGACAAGGTTTGTCACAGCATCTTGACACATAAACTCTACCATTACGGAATACAAGGAGACGCCAACAGATGGATTAAGAATGAGCTAGCCAACCGTAAACAGTCTGTTGTAGGCGAGGGAGAACAATCACAGTTTGTTAGTGTGGAATCAGGAGTCCCTCAAGGCTCTGTGCTTGGACCATGCCTCTATCTCTATTACATCAATGATCTGCTAGCGAAACTCCATTCATCTGTACGACTTTTCGCTGATGACACCATTGCCTACCTAGTGATGATGAGCCATGAGGATTCTGATCGCCTGCAAGAAGACCTCGTCACACTTGCAGAATGGAAAGAACAATGGAGGATGAAATTTCACCCAAGCAAATGCAATAAGATGACAGTGACTAGCAAGAGAGATCCCATAATAACAGACTATGACTTGCATGGCCACATCCTAGCCAATGTACCATCGGCCAAGTATCTAGGTGTCACATTGACACAGGATCTCAAGTGGGATACCCATATTCAAAATATACGCATGAAAGCAAACCAGACCATAGGCTTCCTGAGAAGCAATCTGAACATTGGCGCTGTCTTCATCAAGCAGCAGGCCTATTTCAGCCTTGTTCGCCCCCTGGTAGAGTATTCCTGTGTGGGACCCTTACACTCAGAAAAACATAAAGAAACTAGAGATGGTCCAACATAGGGCGGCTAGATATGTACTCCATAGGCACCACAACACTTCCAGCGTCACAGACATGTTTAAGACACTAAACTGGCGGAGCCTAGAAAACAGGAAGAAGGACATGCGCCTTTGCATGATGTTCAAAATTGACAGAGGACTGGTAGCCATCAGCAAAGACTCAAGATTGACACCACAGAAGAGACCGGCAAGGCACAACCACTCACAAGCTTTTCAAACAATCACCTGTGGAACAGAGGACTCGGAGAAGGATGTCTTTCTTCCCCAGGACTGTGAGAGACTGGAATGCACTTCCTCCTGACATCCCAGATCTAGACACAGCGGAAGCCTTCAAGGACTCAGTGTCGGGACTGACCTACTAGCCTAGCAGATATTGATGTTTTTAATATGTAAATAGTGATTCTTTTAAACTAAATAACTGAACCCGAACAGAAAAGACTTATCTACCTGGATATACTCAGGTATCAACTCAAACACCCGATTTGACACCTTCACAGGAAGTATTGTTTACAATGCGATGCGTCACCTACATATACTTTCTTTCTTTCTCTATATACTGCCTGGCGCTCGCTTTCGAGCATTATCGGCAGGTGTACAATGTACACTCCGGGTTGCAGGATGAAAGCCTACAAGTAACCATATCGAAATTACCGTAGGGTTCTTTAACCTGCACAGGGGGTGGCTTTCCCTGCACAGGGGACATCCAGTTAACGTCCCGATCCGAAGAACGATGCACTTATCTAGCGTCATCCCTGCAAATGACACTAGAGAAAGCGTGTTCGGACACCGAAATTTTTCTCGCCGCGAGCGGGAATCGAACCTGGGACCTCTAGCACCAGAGGCAAGTGCCTAACCACTGAGCTACCACGCTTTCATAGTCTTCAGAAAGTTGAAGGAGGCTAGTACACGACAGAAGCAGAAACCTGTATGTCCGTGACCGGGTCAGAGGTTTCGCAAAGAAAATTGGTTCCGGATTCTGGTCCTGGATCCCGGTTTTTATTCTAATTTCATCTAATTGCTCGCAAGAAAATGATGTTCGATCGCTTAAGACGGGTCATAAAACGAAAGTAAAATCCAAAGAATTCATCAAAAATAGACAGACAAAACATTTTAAAGCCATTAATCCAGTCATCTGGTAGGTTTTATGAAAGGTTTTGCACAAATAAAGCACAAAATCACGATGCCTGATCCACATGGCTGCGTAAGGCACTAAGAGCTAAATATGATACTAACAAGTATCAGCTTTCACAAAAAGCTTGGTCTATGTTGTGCATTAAATGTCGGATATATGTTAATATACTGAAGAAAGGTGCATACAACCCGCACTTTTTTACCCCAAAAAATCATGAAATAAGGGGGGTGCGGGTAGTGTAATCAAGATCAAATTTTGGGACTTTTTCACCAAACACGAGCGGACCGATGGAATAATTGAAGATTTTCCAAGTAAAATGGCTTTGCACTTACGTGCCAGTACATCATGAGTTGATCCATCATGTTGCTGAAGTCATTAAGGCCTAACAGACATTGAAATCTGCATGCAAACCGGTAAACCCACTCTTTGTCAAAAGCTGTTTGATTTTTTTTGTGTGGAGTTAAAAAGTGCATATATACTGCCTGGTTCTCGATATACTCAAAGCAGTGCTTAGTATTAAATTGAAAACCTAAAATCATTCAAGCGTTCTATTTTTAGATGCTGTATTATTCATCAGGTAAACTGCACATATTAGAAAACACTTCATTTGGAACAACACCGCTTTATTCCTCTGAAAATGTATTGTTTGAGTTGCTTCCCTTGCCTGGAGATATGTTTTTTGACATGTGCACAGAGCAGGACACATTTTCAAGGTCACAGTGGCACTTTGAAATGTCTAAATTAGGGTTTCTGTGCTTTATCTTCTGAACCAGTGGATGGAGTTTGACCAAACTTGCGTAGATGCATTGTCTGGAAGAGTGGTAGAGTTGATTAGATTTTGGTGACCTTGATCTAATTTTCCGCTGAAAACACTTCTTCAATTTAGTCTGAAATGCACTTGAATATATGCAGCAGACATAAGAAGCAAACATTATTTTCAGGACAAAAAAAACATTGGCGGGACAAGGGCTAGCTAGGTGTATATGCATCTAGGACCTTTGACAATTTTAGTGTATGCGGCAACATATAATAATGAGCCGCGACACATGATTTCCAACAATGTGGCATTTTGACAAGTGTAGACAAAGAGGAGCCTGTGCAGTCCCCTTTTAAGCTTAGAAACTCCAAATGGTGTTCAGTCATTAGCTTAACAGTCATATAAAATATTCAAGCGACTAGCAAAGGCTCTGATCAGACTGCGTGTATGTGCAGGCTGATCTGAGGCTTTGCTGGTGGCACATAGCACATTGTTGTAAATCTCATGTCAAGGCTTATATGTATGCTATATCAGATATATATTGACCTGCCATATTTACATTCAGACAACATATTAGGCTTTATATGGGTGAAAGTTTTCAGGATTATTCCTGAATTCAGAATTTTGAGGCTGACTTTCCATAGAAAGTCGGCCTCAAAATACTGAATTAGGTAGATTGTCATAGCTTTTCTGATATATTTATAGTTTATCTAAATTCAATTAACCATTTAAACTTGGAATATTGATATTTTGAAGGCATACTGCAAGTTTTGAAATTTGAATTTCAAAAGTTCAGGATTTTGGAAATTTTGAACTTTCACCCATGGCTTTATCGTTCATATATTCACATGCCATGTTCGCATGCAGGCATCATATGCTATATCGGAGTCGTGCAATATTCACATGCCTTATTTGCATACACACTTGTGAATTCCCAGCTTAACCCTTTAAAGGATTTGAATATTAGTGTTATAATACAATACATTTGACAGGCCTATAGATATAGAGCTAAGCCAATATGCTTATTTTAATAAGAAGACATTAGAAAGTATTCTTTGAAAGAATATATTTATCAAATATAGAACATGACGTTACAACGTCAAAAATGTTGTTTTTTTACCTTTTGCCTCGGGAGTGTATGTCTAGATATTTTTTGAAAACTTTTTTCATGTATGCAAGGCCAATATCAGTACAGACAAAAGTGCATTTTAAAAATGTGCAATTTTTTTGCTGTGACGTATGATATGGGGGTTTTAAGTAGTGCTTTCAACGTTGTCTTAATGGCAGTGTTTTTTTCCTTTGTTTAAGCAATTTCTAGAAACTGAAATGACTTGGAGGCAACCAAGCATTGTAAGAGAATGCATTTTCACGAATCAGAACTTATGTTTTGCGTCACGTTAAAGGGTAAAAGTAGAATTAACCAAATTTAACGTCAATTAAGAAACAACGTAAACTATGGATAATAACCGTTTTTTCTTTGTCAACGTATTTCGCCGTTTAGTGTATGCTGTCTACTTTGTTATAGTGCCAATTGGTTACACTTTACTTTAATCGCGTATGAATTTCAACCTTTGCAGTATACACATATCAGCATGCAATTGTAACGCTTGACGTCGCTAAATGGACGCAGGCGGCAGCTACGGAGTTCAAAAGAACTGAAAAATTGTCAAAATGCATTCCAAACATTATATAAAGTGAAAAGAGTTAATAAAGTGACAGTGCTTTAAAAAAAAAGCTCATAAAACGCTGATAACGTAAAATTGACGTTAAGAAAAGGAAAAATAGGCGTTTGGGTTGAACAATGCATGCATGCTTTATTTAAATGCCCAGCAGATGTTAATGAAATGACAAAGAATCACACAAAACTGGTTTCTGGTGAATTTTGCGTGATATCTTTGTTTTTGCCAAAATTGATTTTAGGGGTTACGTGATGTTTTGATAGCTGATGTCTGGAAATAAATCACCTTTTCAAATAATCTCAGTGCATCTTAGTCTACCTTTGTTCAACTTTACGCAATGGAAAGACAAGTGTGCATCGTATTTATTTACTACCAAAAAATTGACTCACAGTATGTGTCAGGTTTCTTTAGTAGTTAAGTACATTTTTCTTATTTTTCAACCAAAACATATTTTGTGGGTGCTCAAAAGAACTGTCCCAATAGGATAATTTTTTAGTACCCACCTGACCCGAAACAAATGTTAAAAGTTGATGGATAAGAAAATATTCACAATTTTACCCTGAAATTTCCGTGATTTGATCCTGAAAAAGTTCAGATTTTATGTCCACTGTACAAAGACCTTAGGGCATTAAACTTTATTTACTTTTATAAATTAAAATTACCGTACATTAAGTATATTGGAAATGGGTCCATAGAATTCAACAGTACATGGTATGTGAGATTGTTTTCTTTGATAATTAAATGTATATTTTTGAAAACATTAATTTGGACAAAAATGCAAAAAGCATGAAAAAATACAGGATGCAAAAAAGTTAAGTTTAGAGAAGTAAGAGAAAAGTATTTGAAATTTAGAACATTATGATACTATTAGTGAATGTATTCTTTTTATAGGACTACTAGCTAAATTCATGAATATAAATTGATCAATAGATCTGTTGTATTAGCTGCTATGGCTGATTACTCCTATCTATCATAGATGTGGGCATAGATGATTCAGGTACAAATGTATATATACAGTAAAGTTTTGTTACCTGTGTAAAATGGCCACTCAAAAATAGACAAAATAAAGGTCTTAATGACAACTGGTAGCTTAATGAAGGTCGAAAGTATTGCAGAGTGCTCCCTTTGGAGCATTCTGCAATACTTTTTACCTGCATTAAGTGATAATTGGTCTTGAAAACCATTTATTGTCATTTTGAGAGTGGCTGTTTTACGCAGGTTACACTGTATACGTATGCATTCTTCTCAACTATGTGAGTGAGTTGACTGGACTATTTTTTTTTAGTTGTTATAAACTGTTGTGGCCCTGGTTTCATTCTCAATGAGGGCAGGACCTATTTCAGCTTGCTTTATCCTTGTTACGCCTTTCAAGTATTCAGATGGAGGCTCGTCCAAGATATCTATCCTGTACAAGCCCCCCCTCTGAAAATATTGAAGCTGTAACATGGGGCTGTTTTACACTGAAATGACTGTGTCATCATATGGGCCTCGGCTTGAGAAAAGCTGACTTCCTGGGTTTGCGAACAACAAAGGTGCAGACCAGTCTGCGCATACGTACAGTCTGATCAGGGCCTTTGTCATTCCCTTATTGGAAAGTATCATATGAAAACTTGCTACAAGGGGGAAATTTCACTATTCTAGCTAGTATCTGTAGCTAAGCAGGCTGGTTTGCAATGACCTGGTTGGAACCCCCCCCCCCCCCCCCCCCCCCCCCCAAAGACAGTTTTTCTCCCTTTGAGGACCATATGTAATGATTTACTTGAGCAGGTTTTCATTTGGTAAGACTAACCCTTATACTGCCACTATTTTTGGTCCTGAAAATGTCATCTGCTTTTACCTCTGCTGCATGTACTCATATGCACTTCAGACTAGATTTTTTTTCATTTTTTGTCATTCCCTTATTGCAAAGTATCATATGAAAACTTGCTACAAGGGAAATTTCACTATTCTAGCTAGTATCTGTAGCTAAGCAGGCTGGTTTGCAATGACCTGGTTGGACCCCCCCCCCCCCCCCCCCCCCCCCTATGATCTGGGTCCATATTGTTTGCAATATAGGTTACCTAAAAACATGAGCAGATGCAACAGCAGAGGACAAAAGTCATGACTGACACGCTAAGGGTTAAAAATAGCTTGTAAGCTTCAGCAGTTTAATTTATTGAACTGTGCAAAATTTCATACATTCATATACCAGTATTTCGTCTTTCAATGGGATCATTGGGTTTATAATCGTGCTTACCATATTTTACATAATAAGATTCGTATTTACATTATTTCTCCTTTCACTGAGATAATCACATTCAGGTTCACTGGGTTTATAATTGTGCTAACCGTATTTAACACAATAAGGGCACAGATCGGATATTTCCAATTTTAAGTTTCAGACAAAAAGACCAAGATAAACAGTGGAAAAGCTTTCAGGGTCTTTGCTGCTCACCTTACTAACAAGCATGTTGTGGATGCAGGATCTGCTTACGGAAATTTAAGAGAGAACCGTATGACTTTTTGAATGTTTAACCCATGAAGTTCCCATCGCCGCTGCAGCAGACGACAAATTATGTGATATCTTTCTTGATTTTCAGGGTAAATAAGGCTTGATATTTCATGTGAATCGTCTGCCAGCAGACAATTCACATGAAATATTAAGACTTTTTTAAGGATTGATGAGAATTGAAAATGTCGTCTGCTGCAATTTTTTGGTGGCAATTTGATAGGTTGTTACAGTTGACTGTACTAATATTTTTGCAGCCTTCAATCTTTTTTTCATATGTTCAGTGTAATTATTCTGGAGTATTTCTTATATATATTATTTATGTTACCCATAGGGCCAGTTGAGCAAAATATTTTAGCGTAAAATTGTGATTATATTGTTATCCATCAGTTTAAACATATGTTTTGGGTGCTCAAAAGAACCGTCTCATTGAGACGGTTCTTTTGAGTACCCACAACATAGGTTTTGGTTGAGAAATAAGAAAAATAATTTTCAGTTACACACTCTAATCTGGGGTCTGGTTGCCCTTTCCCTAGATAAGTTTTTTTTTCACATTCAAAAATTACTAATATTTCCATCATTTCTGAATGAAAATCTCTTTTACTTGGAAGTGTCTCAATGAGGCATTTCTAATGTCGAGTACACACAACTTAGGTTTTCTTTTAACACTTTCCTTGCTAGCGGCGACTTCTGTCGCCTGAGACGCCTGCTGATAATCTTTCCTAACAGTTTGGACCCAGATCAGGTGTTTGACACTGATAGTGTTCCTGAAAGAATTTTTTGAAAAAGTAAATTAGGAACAAATCAACTAAACAGACCACAAAAAAGCAAGAAAAATTACCTAGCATGCAAAGTCTTAAGAACTACTAGCATCTTGAAATCACTCATCAAGGACTGTGGAATATGATGTTTACACATAGGATTTAGTAGTTTTTGTAGGGTTTAAAAGTGACAATCATTTGTGTCCAGTGAATTCTACACTTCAATTGATATTGATACTTTATTTGTAGGTAAGGAAATTTAATATAATTTTGTTGATTTCAGCAAAATCTATTTCGACCAATGGTAACTTAAGTTTAGAGCAGGCCCCTAGATTTAGAGTGTGTGATTAAAATTGATTTTATTATTATTTCTTTTCCAAAACATATGTTGTGGGTACTCAAAAGAACCGTCTCAATGAGACGGTTCTTTTGAGCACCCAAAACACATGTTTCAATGGATAGATAGGATAAAAGTCACAATTTTATGCTGCAAAAAGTTTGCTTAACTGGACCTATGTAATACATCATTCAGTATATGTTAATCATCTTTATGAACACATCACCAGTGTCACTGTGTTGTGTCCTTGAGCAGACACATTTATCCTTGCTTAGTACTCGTTCAATTCAGGAAGACCTGTCCCGCCATTTCCCAGAAAAATGTTGACTGGTACGTAAAGAATTAAATCAAACAAACAAAACAAATCTTCACAAACACACTAAGTCTTGTTGAGGGTACGCACTGGGATGCTTCCAATGCGGACTGACTGCACAAAGATTGTTTTCATGTTTTCAATATGTTTAATCCTTGCTATTTACGGATAAAGAGAAATATCTAACCTTTATTTTATTACCTGCTAGTGTCACCTGTTCATAATCTTTGCAAACAGATAATTTGGACCCATATCAGGCCCTGAGGTTATAAAACTTTTTTCATGCTCAACTCAACTGAGCGCGAAATTTCAACGGCTCATAAAAACTAAAATACCGACAAATGAAGAAGTTTAATGCTTTAAGTCTCTCAGATGTTGTATTTATCCTGCTTATAAATGTTAAAATGCCAACATTTGTTGGCATTTTAACGTTTATGAGCAGAATAAATTTCGTGCTCAGCTAGGTTGAGCATGGAAAAAGTTTTATAACCTCAGGGCCAGGCCTGGTTCAGATGAAAAAAGACTGTCACTCTGAATTGGTATTCCAGAAAGAATATGTTTGAAAATGTTAAATTTGAGGGGGAAAATCAGCAAATCATGCAAAATTACCCAGCATGCAAAAAAATAAATACTGAAGGTTTTTGCTTCTCTTTTCAGAATTGAGAATCCTGAATATTTACAAGGGCCAGTTTTGCTGGCTTAAAATGATGAGCGCCCAGATGTAAACAACAGTGATCAAGAGAGATTGATCGATCGGTCAAAATGAGAAATACTGCCTTAATCACGAAAGCAAACTCAATGTTCTCTCTTAGAACTGTTAGTTGCGGGCATCAAACAGTGTTCACCAAACAGTTGAGCAAGCTGTATAGCCCTTTGCAACCACATAGTGTTTCTAACAAACTGATATACAGTAGAGGAAACTATTTACTTTTAAAAGGGGCCTGCCCTTTATATACGTCTACACAGCAACTGCAGCAGAAGTCTCCCCAGAAGCAACAGAAGCCCCAGTTTCCACAGCAAGGAGAGGGATTCGTCCATGATTTTGATGAGGAGGTTGAAATCTTATCACACACCCACAGTGATATAGGATGGGTAGGTAGTGAACAGTTTAATCGTCATCTGTTTTGTCATCTGCTATGCTGTTTTAGAAGCTTCTTCAACAAACAGTGTAGACCCAGATCAGACTGCTCCTCAAGGAGCAGTCTGTTCTGGTTTCTAAACTGTTTGCCTATATAGTTTATATGTTAGTAATGTTAGCAAATATAGACAACATTTTAAGATGATTTTTTGCAGGCATTTTAAGGGTTTAAAACTTTTTTCAGACTATGGAATTTAACTAAAATTACTTCCATTCATGACAAATTCCTCTCATTCATTTTGCATTTTCACCAAAGAGTTAAATACATTTTAACTCATAAATTTTAATTTTGGTAGAATTTTTTGTCAAGCATAAATATTGTATAGCATTTCTCTCTTCCATATGTGTTTTATTTTGCAATATTTTACAGTTTCAATTTTAAATTGAAATATTTTGAGATCTTTTTACTATTATATATTGTAGTATAATTATGAATGTGCATTAAGTTATTATTTTTCATACTTCTCCTCGGGGTCAGACCATCTGTTTTAAATAAAATGGCTACATGAAGTACTGTTAACTTTTTGCCTGCTAGTGGAGAATTTGTCATCTGCTGTTGATCTTTGCAAACAGTTTGGACCCTAAGGGTTTGGACCCTGATCAGAACCAACAAAGCTATGGTCCTGACTGATCTGGATCCAAATCGTTTGACACTGATAGTGTTCCTGAAAGATTTTTTTGAAAAAAGTCAGCAGATGACAACATAAGCATGAAAAATTACCCAGCATGCAACGAGTTAGAATAATAATTTATCATTTAAATTTTTGTATATGGAAGTAGCTACGCAAGATTCAATTATTTGTTTTAGAGTATATGGTCTTGAAATATATGGCCATCATGAGAAAAACAGTCTTCAGGGTTTCTGACAGAATAATACTCAAACCAACCTGCACAGCTACAGAGACTAGCTAGAAAATTGAAATGTCAAAAATGTAGCAAGTTTAGATATGATAACTTTCCAATAAGCGAACAATCAAGGTGCTGATTAGACTGCACAAAGGACTTGGCCTATATCAAATCAAATTTCCATGACTATAAAGCACCATAAATTTTATCCCTTTATGCAGATGGGGCCTTTAGAGTGGGTACTCAAGAGGTGTTAGGGTCCGAAATTTGACCAAACATTATTATAATACTAAAGCATTTATAATTGAGGGCCACAACACCGCAAACATAAAGCAGCATGTATATTTGTGCAGGGTCATTTAGGAGGACCCAAAGACTGGTTTTAGGGAGACTTAGTTTGTCAGTCAAGATTGGCCATGCAAGTTAAATTAATACAAGATTCGGTGAAATTCAAAATAATTAATATATTCATTTTTTCAGGTGGTACGAGTTGGTATAGCTTAAACCCTTAAAATACAAAGCCTATTATTTAACCCTCATTATGCTGGATATTTTTATGAACTACACTCCTCCTCAGTTTACATCCAGTCAACTTGCAGAATTCCAGCTTTAACTCTTTTCTTCATGAATATTCATGCTAGGCTCCACCCTCTATGAATAATTATACATGTATAAATAAACTTTCATGTTGGTACAAAGAAATTACTTGTCAGGCAAGCTAGTGAAGCAAACAGAGTAGACCCTGATCAGGCAGCTCTTATAAGAGCTGCCTGATCTGGGTCTGCTCTGTTTGCAAAAGCGTTAAAAGGTGTCTCTATGAGGTAAAGGGTTAAGCAGGATGGAAAACAGTATGGATGTTGTTCAGTTGGCTACTTAGAAGTCATTCAAGTCTGCTGATCTGGATCTACACTGTTTTAAAAATTAGGATGTACCTGGGTTTAGCATGGTAACGGAAAATTCCAGAATTAACTCGTACATGTATAACACTATAGCCATCTTTGGCATGGGATTTTTAAAACATGACCTATCCAAGGAATTTCTTGTTTACAAAAGGGATATCTTTGGCATAGGAAAAATATTCCTGGAATAGGATTTTTCTGGAATGAGATTTGTATTATTAGGAAGAGATTCCTGAAAGAAACTAAATTCATGTTAGTAAGAATATTCTTGGAATAGGCTATGTTAACAAAAGGTATTCTAGGAATAGGCTAGGCTTGAATGGATGGACAAGTCAAAAACTATAGATCTCCGCCAACTTTTTAGGCTTGTCCATCTGTCTGTCTCTGTCCATCCTCTTTTGTGGACACTATAACTTAAGTCAATCATTTATCACCTGATTTCTTCCAAATTTCATAGATTGATTACTCCTGTCAATCTCTGGCCCAAGTTCGAATGTAGGTTTTGTCAAATGGACGTTTACCAAGATGGCTGCCAAATAGGCTGCCATCTATCTGTTTGCACTTGTGGACACTCGTGATTTCTCACCTGATTACTTTCAAGTTTCATATATGCATGCATTACTTTTATTAATCTCTCGCCCAAGTTTGAATATGGCTTTGTCCAATGAAAGCTAACCAAGATGGCCCCCAAATGGCCACTGCCAGTCCGTTTTCACTTGTGGACACTCTT
>OZ026514.1:90379993-90468609 GCA_964019695.1 Loripinus fragilis
TATTTATGAAACAAGTACTAGCTTTCCGAAACAAAAGTGAAAGTTCTACAAAAGTGTTCGTAATTATTCCAGGATTCAAGATTAATTTGTCATTTTTTATCACCTAAGGACATTTACCTATTTTAGATCACGACTGAAAAGTCGGATTTGTGTCAATATGCTGTGTGCATTACCTGAAACACTAAGTTAAAAAAGGAGCTCTAAAATGAAATGACCAGTGAACGAAACGAAGGATATTTAGTAGGGCTGGCACGATTAATCGAAATATCGGTTAATCGGTCGATATACAGAAGAAAAACGATTATCAATATGAAAATTCAAAAATCGGTTACTTTTAATGGATGATCTGTCTATTTATTCAATTAAAATCCAAGCGTAATTGCCTCCTTTTATTTTCTTTTTAAACCGGAAGTGCGTTGTCATAAACAGTAGATGCGTATAAATTGCTGTAACAAAGTAGTAAAACTTTGTACTCTGCAGGCTAACAACAACTGATTGTTAGAAAAAGTTTTACCTACGCTCCTCTGTTTTAAATAAAGTAGTACAAAATCACGAAAATTCATCAGATGAATAATCTAGCATGAAAGTTGTTTTTCTCCGTGGTTAAATTCAAGTTTAGAAGCTTTCAATTTTACTGACGTTTACAGCGGGACTTATTTTACACAAAGGTGTTCGTGTCATGCATACTTGACTTCCTTTTGTATGATGTCACACAACGTGAAATTAACAACAACAATGGCGGACTGCGAATTCAATATTACCGACTTTGCCAATTAGCAAGTCATTTTTCTTCCAACAGAGTGGATGACGACTTGCTGTGAGCAAAGGTGCCACTTTTTATTTAAAACCTATTATCTTTTGAATATATAACACGTGCTATTTAGTGTTGTTTTGCGAAATGATGGGGAAATCAATGTCATTGACCATGCAAGAGTTGTCAAAACGTTCTGAGACCCTCTGTCAAGTTTGAGCGATTACTAATCGGTTATATATCGAAATGCAAGGACCGATTATCGATTAGCATTGTGGCTTCGATTAGCCAGCCCTAATATTTAGAGTCAGCAGATAAAATAATTTTTTTTTAGATCTTTCTTCTGATTTCCAGAAAATTACAGTAGAAGGGTTCATAAATCAACTAATAAAAAATTCTGGCCTTATACTTCATTTACTTGTGTACAATGTTTTATTTGTTTGTTTTGTTGCTTTACGTCCCAAGTCAACAGCTATGGTCATTGCGGGACGGTCAGTTCACCTAACCACACTTTTTTCCTGGGCAGGCTTGAACAAGCGGTTAACCAGTAATTCGTGCACATACTTTCGCTTGTAACTGACAACAACCCTTCTTGAATGAATCAGCGGAAAGGAGGAGAATGACCGGAGAAATCAGGAATTTCATGATCAATCTCCACGAAAGTATGGGACCGGACCGGGATCGAACTCGCGACCCCTGGATCTGCAGTCAGACACGCATCTGTAGCCAGACATGCTACCGACTGCGCCTTGTTTTAATGGAACTTTCTTTTTCTTTTGTAGTCACCAGTCTTCGATGGCAAGGTAGGTTGAATTTAATACCAGGCACAAAAAGCTAACGAGGGTGACAGTTTTAACCCATGACTGCCTACATATATAGCTGTAGAGGGAGCGCAGTGGCTCAGTGGTTGAGTGCTTGACTCGAGACCGAGAGGCCGCGGGTTCGAGCCTCACCGGCGTCACTGCGTTGTGGTCCTTGAGCAAGACACATTTATCCTAGCTTAGTACTGGTTCAACCCAGGAAGACCCGTCCCTATTTAACTGAAAGATTGTTGATGGGACGTTAAGAATCAAATCAAACAAACAAACAATATGTAGCTGTAGTGTTACTTTGGCAAGTATTGCAGTGTTAGCGTTTAGGGCGTAAATATATCTAAATACACAACAAAAATTGTTGGTATGCAAATTAGACAAGTAGCCTGCGTGCATGGGACGCAAGATCAAATGCAGTCGACTTTCAACAAATTTAAGCCAGCTCAATAGTAAAGACAGTTAAAACCATTGAATATCACTCTTTGTACTTTGCAACGCTTCAAAATCACAAAGAGACTGCTATAAATAGTATTCAATTGTGTTTTTTCGATATCCGTTGTTCATAGCAACGGTTGAAATCAGAACAAGGCTCTGCTATATACGGTAAATGTTCTAAAATTTCGAACACTCTAAAATTACGAACACCTAAAATTATCGCCGAAAATAATTTTTAAAACATCCTAAAAAATCGAACACTGCCCTTTTTCGGAAAAGTGAATTTCTAAAATTACGAACACGTTATTTTCCGCGGAAAATCGATGTCCGTTTACCTGTTTGTCCCATCTGTGTTCGGTATACTTCTACCGTACAGCACGTGAGCGGTAGCGGCATTTGGAATGTTCCATTCTACTTAGATTTGTAATCTGGCACTTGGCGTTCTATTTCGCATGCCAGCGAGCGACGTTATACGTTATTCATTATTCAAGGTCACCAGCATTGACAAACTTGATGCACGGACAAGTTCCTGCAACGATTCCGAAACTGCTTTGACTAACCCTATTGAGTATATGTCAGTGATTTTATTTGGGATTTTGGGAAGCTACCTTTTCCTACACATTTGGGAAAATATTTTATTAAAATTGGGAAAATAAGAGCTAAAATACATGAAATTGGGAAAATAAAGGCCATTTTTGGATTGGGAATGACTCCCATATACGGCCTCAAAAATGGCCAAATAAAATCACTGTATGTATCCACCCAAATGGCTGAGATCATTATTTATTACTGACCAAAGGCTGCGATTCAGCTAATTGCACGTGAATTATGCACGTTGACACACGCATATATAGTGTGCTGTGACAAGTACTCGTTTTTCTCTAAAATACCAGCCCCGAAGAGAGAGCTAACTTAAGGCTTAAATATGTGTGATTCTCAGGTTATCCGACTGACACCCCCTACCCTCCCCTCCCTTTTAAGCATTTTAAAGGATTTTCCAGTTCGACAATATGTCCAAGTCGCGTGCGACACGGAGGGCACTTCTATCATTCTATATATATAATTCTATGCGTGTGCTCTTTTCTTGAACACAGCTCGGACCCGAGCATGAAATCAACTTGCGCGGAGCCCCATATGAGCTTGGTACTTATGACAGATGTGATTAGCGAAGACTCAGGAGAGCATGTGTGTTTGCACAATCTCGTCAGGGTCTTGTTCACTAACAAAGTTTAAGTGGATGAAGACTCTAGCCAAATAAAAATTCTAGACATCTACATACGTTGACTTTAAAATACTTGTCAGCGGTTTTCTAAGTACATGTAAAAATGGCTATTCCTATCAATCAAAAAAATCAAATTCCTCAAAAAGGAACATTTTAACAAACGGTTGAGCCGATCGCGGCGTGTCTGTCCTCATGAAACTGCACATGGAGGGTCCTACGAGTGCATTACCGGTATAATGTACGCACAGACGCACATACATGTACCAAGAAATAAATTGATTGTAGCACGATTCTGCATCTTGATGAATTTATTATTTACATATTTAATTTCATGAAATAAGTCAGCTATGTGAGCAGCGAAGGCTCAGACGAGCCTGCGCATCCGCGGAATATCGCCAGCGCCTGATATCTCAGAAATCGCTTTATTTACCACACGTCTGTAGATGTATGTACCCCGACTTTGTTACATGAGAAGATCAGCCTGCATACCGCACACGCAGTCTTATCAGCACCTTTGTTTTTAGAACAAAACATTAAATATTTTGTCGGGCCAGATCTGGGCCCAAACTGTCCGCTAAAATTACTTTTCATGGGTTTGCATGAAAAAAAAACACAATTTCAAAGAACTCGAGCATGAAACGGCGCACTGCATGCATGAAAAAACTTGATTTGTGGTACTTGTCTAAATTTTTCCTTTTCTTTGAGATATGAATGTACCACCCAGCGTATCGTACGCATCGGCTCGAAGCCAATATATCATAAATTGAGCCGCGACACAATGTGGCATTTTGAGGAGTGTAGACTCAGACGAGCCTGTGCAGCCTCCTTTTAAGCTTTCAAATTCCAAACGATGTTCAGTCAGTAGCTTAACATTCATATAATATTCAAGCAACTACGTAGCACAGGCTCTGATCAGACTGTGCATATGCGCAGGCTGATCTGGGGCTTTGCTGATTGTTTGAAATCTCATGTCACGGCTCAATTATATTCTTCCGAGGCATCGGACGCAAAGTCGAACGTTCGCTTACATGATTAATTCTTGGTATTATCCTGTTTGCCCCTGATTTGATTTGGCAAGACGTCTGAGATCTTCTGGATCCAAACTATTTGCAAACTTTGAGAGAGAGAGAGAGAGAGAGAGAGAGAGAGAGAGAGACAAGCGCTTGCATACGAATCTCTTGTAATCTCGAAAAATATGTATCGGTGCTGAAAATGATACTTGGAGATGCTTCTCGTGCGCATCGGCTTTTGCACGACAAAGTCGGATATTCGACAGTATTGATGCTTTGCATGCTTTCAATCGCATGGCCAAATGTTTAAATTGACGAAACATTCTTTCCTGAATTCCATTCTCCGAACTGTTCTTCTTTTTGAAGAGAGAGAGGATCCAAATATCACTAAAAGCGGGCCATCATCGGCTCGCCATCGAAACACCTTTAAATGGCGTTTCGCTGGCCCAACGTTGAATGCTAGATTGTTAGTTTTGAGAATTACAGGGGATCTGGTCCAGTATTGCTAAGAAATCCTATATTTTTGTGATTTTTCAGGGGGAGGGGGGGGGGTCCGGACCCCCTGTCCCCCCTCTGGATCCGCGCATGGGACTGGACAATGTATACACTTATTGAGATATACTGAAAACCCATTTTATCGTGCGCATCGGCTTTTGTACGACACTTTGCATACTTTCTATCGACATGCACAAATTTTTAAAGTGTTGAAACATTCATTCTTGAATTCCATTCGAGTCTGATCTGGATCCAAACCGTTTTTTGCAAATGCACAGTGTCCAACCGTAACGCTGGAAGAACGGTCGAAACGCCGGAACTTCGGTCGTATAACGCCGAATTTCGGTCTTTTTCAATGGATTCGCCGCCATTTTTGGTGTTTTGACTGACGGTAGGTAGAAACTATTACTTTTTAAAAATATTAGGATACATTCATCGAACATGAAAAGTAGCCTATCCGGATCTACATGCATTATTCTAACTGCCAAATCTTCAACTGAAACATAAACTTTGCTGAAATTGTCAAACACTTCAAAAGAAAATTGGTGTTCAGTTTCGTACCATGCACTTTGCGAGCTTTCGTACTGGTAAGTTTCGTACTTTTTTGATATTTTTGCAATTATTGATCAGTGACAAATGAAAATGTATTTGAAACTGACCTTGTATCATGAACTGGCCATTGCTTAGATATTTTTTACCCAGAAAGCAAGGAGAGAGGCACAATCCACGAAACTTTAGGTAACGACGGATACAACGGTCATGCATGCTTGCGTTTGTAGGTGAGTGGAGCAAAGGACAGCTTCGAATATGATGTGTTCCGTGGTCCATGCCATTGGAACACAAATTTAATTTTAAAGGAGATAAATAAGCTCATTGAGCTCCAGTCACTGACCAGAATTTAATGCCATTCTTGCTACTATAGTCAGACTTTGCACTTGCTATTTATAGCAGCTTAGGCTGTTCTCCATTTTCGGTGGTGGATCTGTTGCCGTTGATTCATTGTTTTTGTTGCACCCATTATCTATGGGGTTATATGTTTACACTTATTTTTGTCCTTCTAGTTTTGCACCCATTTTGATGGGGAACAGGGAGCTGGTCGCTTTAACTGTTTTGCTGGTGTCTTTTGACTATTTGTGTTCCATGACTGTTTCTCATGGTTCCTTGGGCTAGTCTGCAGTTGGTGATTGAAGCATTTCTTGATCATACTCACGTCCTGTTTTTATATTTACAAGTTGATTAAATATTCAGGGAGACTTGTTCTCAGGGAAGAACTCTTTTTAAAAAGAGACCCGGCCTTGAAGAACATTGGACATAATTCAGAAGTACGATAGGCCACTCCTTGACAAGTTTAAATTCACTGAGCTCTCTCTGTTGCTTGGAATACACGTTCATTTGATTCAAAATGCACAACTATCTTCAGGGGTTGAAAACTTCTTTGTGTAAACCAGTCTATTCATTTGCTTAGTCCTTACAATGCTGGTTATTTTAGACAAAGAGAGTCTCTCAGTGGTATAGTGTTCAGCTCAACATAGATGGGTTTCTGGTTCGAGTCTCTTTTGGGGCTCTGTATTTTGTCTTTGAGCAATACACATTATACTCTGCTTAATACAGGTTCAACCCAGGAAGCGCCCAAACCTTACTGAAAAAATGCTGATTGTGACAAATATTGATGCAAAAATTGTGGTCATGTGATTCAGACTTCGCTGAAATGTAGGGGACTTTTACTGGGTATAATACCGGTATGCACCTTCAAGAATCTACATTACATATGCCATTTCTTTCCAAACTGAAAGTGACCATTAATAATAAATCGAGAAACACTTGGACCAAATAATTAAATTACGAAAAAGACATGGTCGCTTCTGGGGGGAGGGGGGGGGGGTACAATGATATTTTCATACATTCCTAGGCTCAGACCATTTTGGGGTGTGTACATTTTTTAATTTCAACATCTTTTTGGGTTTTCAGATAAATGAATATTTTTCGGGTATGTAGATATTGTGGATATTTTTAAGAGGTCATCACAAATTGGACTAGATTTAGGGGGCATTTCTATGTATTTTAGGGTATCTTCTAAAGGTTAAGGTACAAAATTTTGGATATTTTTGGGTTACTAAAATTTTACTTATGAAGAAAAATGAGAGTCCCCCAATCCCCCTTGGTTAATCAATATTTGTTTCCGTATATACAGACCGTCAGTGGAAACATTTGAAGTAAATATTGTCCTTGAATATTGACTTCTTTGGTGCCCCACCAAAACAAAGTTAAATTATAGCAGAAAACAACAACCGAAAACCCAAGGAAAAATACTTAACAATCTCAACAATTCCTCACAATTGTCCAGAACATGTTATCAAAATATCACCCGAAGTCTTATAACGTGACGTAGGTTGTCGTCCTTGTATTTGCCATATGCTGTATACAAATATGGGAAAATGACATTGGCAAAAGTAAACCCCTACTAAAAATCAAACTTGTTCAGATATAGACGTACCAAAGTCAAACAATTCAAATAAAGTAGGCAATAGAAAATTTGAAACACGAAGGTAGCTCAGGTGGGTTAGCGCTTAACCATCGTTCTGAGAGCTTAAAGTTCGAGCAGCAAAATCTATATGACTGCCTACGTGCATGGCTTTATGTATGTCTTTATGCCTGTCTGTCTTTATGTCTGTCTGTCTGTCAACCAGTGGCTTATGCTTCTGACAATTCTAAGGTGGTGGTTCTGTTATTGTTGATTCGTTGTTGATTGTAAATGCCCTTGTGGGATTCTGTAATTGTTCAATGTTTAGTGCCATCTAGCTTCTAATCATCTAGATGGGGAAAATAGAGATGATTGTCTTACGTTTCTTCGTCTTCCTGGTGTTTTGTGAATGTTGTGTGGCTTTTCCTTATGGTGCCAGGGATTTGCCTGCAGTTCGTGACTATGGTCTTTCCTGATCATACTCAATTTTTCTAATGATAAGGCCCATATGGCGTTTACTTATTACCAAGAATACTGGGTTAAATTCATTTAGTGCAAGAACCTATTAGTCTTGAAGTTAGCCCCATTCTTGCATTCAGCCTTTACGCAATATTCCAGCTATTTCCAAGCTCTTATGTTTCAAAATTTATGTAAAAGCAAATAGAAAAGGTTGAACATTTCTCTGGAGTGTTTGCAGCATGCTAGCATGCTTATTTATCTCCATTAAAATTAAATTTGTGTTCCAATGGCATGGACCACGGAACACGTCACATTCAAAGCTGTCGTTTGCTCCACTCACCTACAAACGCAAGCATGCATGACCCTTGTATCCGGCGTTACCTTAAATTTCGTGGATTGTGCCTCTCTCCTTGCTTTCTGGGTAAAATATATCTAAGCAATGGCCAGTTCATGATACAAGGTCAGTTTCAAATACATTTTCATTCATCACTGATCAATAATTGCAAAAATATCAAAAAAGTACGAAACTTCCCAGTACGAAAGCTCGCATAGTGCATGGTACGAAAGTGAACACCAATGTTCTTTTGAAGTGTTTGACAATTTCAGCAAAGTTTATGTTTCAGTTGAAGATTTGGCAGTTAGAATAATGCATGTAGATCCGGATAGGCTACTTTTCATGTTCGATGAACGTATCCTAATATTTTTAAAAAGTGATAGTTTCTACCTACCGTCAGTCAAAACACCAAAAATGGCGGTGAATCCATTGAAAAAGACCGAAATTCGGCGTTATATGACCGAAGTTCCGGCGTTTCGACCGTTCTTCCAGCGTTACGGTTGGACACTGTGAAATGTAAAAAGAGAGAAAGGGAGAGAGACTGGTACATGCACATCCTTTCGGGAAAATCAAAGTGCATCGACAGATCGACAAGTAGAGAGAGAGAGAGAGATGTGTGTGTTCTTTTTGAATTTCGTCATTTTTTTTAACTCTGAGAACTCGTCTACGTATTTCAAAGTTTCGTGTATATCTGCAAAAAAATTGATCGACGAGATTACATTATAAACGGCATTTGTGCACTGGCAGATGGAGAGCAAGCGAAAGCGTTTTGGTTTTCTGAAGGAAGAACGAAAGTGTAGCGATTCATCGGTAGTCCGAGGTTAAATAAGTGGACTTTTACGACATGTTAGTAAATTGAGTGACATAACATGCACGTGCCTGGCTCTCGACTTGGTAATTAACGCACGCGCTGGACAGCTGCAAGAATTTAGCGGCGGTTGAAAAGAAAAATGAGTAGATAGCGCAGAATCATATCGCCGTGTTTTCAACACGTTTCTACCACATTTTACATGCATATATACCGTTTTTGCTCATGCTAAAGACCACATTCTAAAATTACAAACACTAGCACTTTTTCTGAAACGTAATTTCTAAAATTACGAACAGCGGAAAAAATAATTATTTTTTAGTGTTCGAACTTTTAGAACATTTACCGTATTATGATTTACGGTTTTCCCAAAATCCATTTGCTGGGTAAAACGTGGCGTTTGTCTCGAGGAATCATGCTAGAAAGATTTAAATAACTTAATACAGTTAATTCTGAAGCCTATACTATCACAATTCAATGTTTTGTCTGTTCAAAAATGTGTTCATAGACAGGTTCAGCAATTTTCACATCTAAAATAATCTTGATCTAGAGTGTCAAGTAAAGACTTTTTAAAAGCAAAGAAGTTTAATAGTCAAAGACTCCCATCACTGTTAAGTCTGGTTCTTGCTTTTTTTTAAATTGATTGTTAAAAACTTAGTGTAAACTGAAAATGTTTGTGATAAAGTTAATTGATAGTTTTAGCTTACAGTTTTGTGTTTAACATTGCAAAAAATATCAGTTTGGAAACTGAACTTTCAGGGACTCAGTAAAATTTACATGGGACTCAACTTTTGTTGATGCCCAGCCCCTGGGTACCAGGAAATCGAGCCTAAATCAGATATAGAGAATACCAGGTGAGTTTTTTTTTTTAGATCAAGTTTACCAGGCAAGGCTTCGAGAACGCTTGTTGAATGGCGAGGCTTGAAACCGAGCCTGGTAAACTTGATACCAAAAGACTCAAACCTGGTATTCTATTTATCAGTTTAGTTTACGTTCACTCTTTAAACTAGTGATTATGATGTAATTATCTATTTTGTGTCGATTCAAGGTCATTGGCTACGTCATTCAAAAAGTGCAATGTCATCATGACCTGATAAAGACACATGCCGTGAGATAGCCAACGTTTATCAGGTCTACATGCAACAATGCTGAGTTAATATGAGAGGTAACTGATAAAAGATCATATTTTGTGTGCGTGAAATTGTGAGTATTGCCTACATACATAGATGACATCTGATGTTCTACCTACATGTCATTTATTTTGAGACAAAATGTAACCATGTAATTCTTTGAGACACATTGTAACCAAGCCAACATTTTCTGTTGATCAGTGTATTTATATAAAGAGAATACAAGGTGAGTGTCTTTTGATATCAAGTTAACCAGGCAAGGCTTTGAGAATGCTTGTTGACATCACGAGGCTTGCCTAGCAATTTAACATGCTTTCTCATAGTGGAACCTGGTAAACTTGATTTCAATAGACGCGAACTTGGTATTCTGTTTATAAGTTTACCATTTGTTTCAGTCTTAAAACTTGGGATTATGATGTAATTTTCAATTATTGTGTCGATTCAGTGTCATAAACGACGTCATCAAAAGTGCAACGTCATGATGACCTGATAAAGGCACATGCCGTGAGATAGACAACGTTTATCAGGCAACGTGCAACAATTCAGTTAATATGAGACTGTATTAACCCTTGTCCTGCTGAACCTGGATTTATTCTTTTTTGAAAACTTTGTAGTTTCAGATCAGCTGGCTTCTGACAAAGCCATCTGATCAGGATCCACGCTGTTTTCCACTTTAATTGAAATGACATGCTTACAACTGGAATGCTGCAGGTGAACAAGAAAAATAGGGGAGAAGTGTAGTACATGAAGATATTTTATGCCTAATGTGCGTACATGCATGACAAAGATAAAGATGGTTGACTAGTGTTTAGAGAGTTGTAAGCTTAAGCTTCTTGTCTTCCCGTCTGCATCAGACCAAATAAAAAATACCCGTGTTTAGGTTAACCCAACCCTACCTAAATTTACTGGTGAAACCTAGAATTTTTTTTCAGAATTTCTGGAAAAAATATAATTTTATGCATTTTGAAAGGCCAAATGCCTTTCAAAATGCATAAAACTATATATTTTTTACAGAATAAAAAAATAATTTTTAATTATTTTTTTTAGACTGGCTACCCGAAATACACTAATTTTTTTATTTGGCCTAATATGTATGTAAATTCTGGGTGTATACTGTAATTTTTTGTAGATACCAAACTGGTTTCACTATAAATGTTTCTGGAGCAGAGCCAAATGTTTTGATCCCTACTCTATACATGGCTTCAATTCTCTCAGATGGGATGACCAACAGAAAATCAAGGATCAAATTGGAGGTAATCGTTAGCCCTTAATCAGGGCCTTTTCCAGCTGTTTTGGGAAAAGGCCCCTGGCTTGAATTGGGAAAAAATATGCGGCATTTTGGGAATTTTTAGAAGTGTATACTGTAAACTGCTAAATGATATTTACTATTGTGCGACATTTCGAACCATGAATACAGATGACATTTTGGTGTAAATAGCGCATACCAAAAACATCCATGTGTGCAGAAATTCTATCAAGGTCTGTCTGTTACAGTCCGTCTCGGAGAGCCATTCTGGGGCTATTTATTAATCGAACACGGTGAGATTTATTTTCAGGATTTTTTTTAAAAATTGGGAAAAAAGGAGGATATTTTGGATTGGGAATGGGGCCTAATATCAGACCCTGGTGATAGGGAGAAAATGCCCTGTTAATGCGCCAATCGCAACAAAAGTCGTCTGCTTTTCTTGTCTGCTGAAATGTCTAAGAAGCCTCTATGACAAACAGTGTGGACCCAGATCAGACTGCTCCTATAGGAGCAGTCTGTACTGGGTCCAAGCTGTTTGCTTCTATACTAATTTTGTCAGTAATGTTAGGCAATTATTTGCAACAGACGACTTCAGCAGACATTTTCAGATGCTTTTTTTTCTTGGCACTTTAAGGGTTAAAAGCTTTAATGCATAACTGAAGGATGCCAGGCCTTGTAGAACAGTTGGATACAGGTTGGACTGATAACACTGTGGTAACATTTTTGGCTCACTATGAAACGCCGTTCAAATGGTGTAACCGGTGTTTCATTGGGGTCGGATGGTGGCCAGACACTGTATGATTGCTAGGATATTCTTAAGCAAAAATTTGTTCTGATCCAAGTAGGGTAGTTGTCAGCTACTGGCAAAAAGATATGCACCGAATGCTGGTTTACCACTTTGGTATAGGTCCTGCCAAGTAAAAGTGTTGCTAGGTTAACTGACCATCCCAACATGTTAATTGCTGTTGTCTAGGACGTTAAACATAAGAACAAACAAACTTAGGGAGCACAGGGCCGCAGGTTCGAGCCTCACCGGGGCTTAGTACTGGTTCAACCAAGGAAGATGCCATCCCAACGTAACTGAAAAATTGTTGACCGGGATGTAAAGAATCAAATCAAATCAAAAGCAAACAAACAAAGACCTAGAAAAGAAAAAAAAATCTTCCATAAATGGCAAAACTTTTATCTGTATTTCAACATTTCTCGTGTTTATTGGAAGTATTAGATGACTGCAACATAATTCGTGGTTTTCATCAAAATCCAGCTAGGCAGACATCTCCACAAGTACGGATATGTAGGTTTTAACATATGTTTTGGGTGCTCAAAAGAACCATCTCAATGAGATGGTTCTTTTGAACTCCTAAAACATATGTTTAAATTGATTGGTAAGAAAATAATAACACTTTGACAGAGGGAGCACAGTGGTAGAGCTTGACTTGAGACCGAGGGGCCGGAGGTTCGACCCTCACCGGCATAGCTGTGTTGTGTCCTTGAGCAAGGCAGGTTTATCCTGGCTTAGTACTGGTTCAACCCAGGAAGACGCCGTCCCGACATAACTGAAAAATTGTTGACAGGGACGTAAAGAATCAAATCAAAAACAAACACAGACCAAGAAAAGAAAAAAAAATGTTCAAAAAATGGCAAAACCTTTAAGATATATGTATTTCAACATTTCTCATGTTTATGACTTCAACATAATTTGTGCTTTCGTCAAAATCCAGCTGGGCAGACATCTCCAAAAGTACGGATATGTAATTTTTAACATATGTTTTGAGTGCTCAAAAGAACGGTCTCAATGAGATAGTTCTTTTGAGCACCCAAAGCAGCATATGTTTAAATTGATTGGTAAGAAAAGAATTACAATTTTACGGTCAAAACATTTTGTTTATCTGGATCTACATGCCATTGAGTGAAATTTTTCAGGATTATTCCTGAATTCAGGATTTTGAGGCTGACTTTCCACAGAAAGTCAGCCTCAAAAAGCTGAATTTAGTAGATTATTTACTTTCAGTTTATAACAAGTCAATTTGCCATTTAAACTGAAAAATGGTGATATTTTGTAGTCATAATGCAAGTTTTGAGATTTGAATTTCTAAAGTTCAGGATTTTCAAAATTTTGAACTTTCGCCCACGGACCTATGCATACTGTATTTAAGGAAGTGGTGATGACACTGATGGAGGAGCCCTGCTGTCGGCGGCGAAGGATTTTAATACAGAGTATGCCAAGTCCGGCAAGTCCATGTGTAGATCCTGTGACAACCACATAGAAAAGGTAAGAATAAAACAACCATGGGAGCGCAGTGGCTCAGTGGTAGAGTGCTTGACTCGAGACCGAGGGGCCGCAGGTTCGAGCCTCACCGGCGTCACTGGGTTGGAGTCCTTGAGCAAGACACATTTATCCTAGCTTAATTCTGGTTCAAGCCAGGAAGACCCGTCTCTATATAGCTGAAAGATTATTGATGGGATGTAAAGAATCAAATCAAACAAACAAAAATCAGAGGTATTTAGGCCAAATGAGTGTGTTTCGAGTAACGAGTCTGAAAATTTTAGGTAGGGTAGGCGCACATATTTTTTTTAATAATTTTTTTATGGAAGAAAAATATAATTTTATGCATCATGAAAGGCGAAATGCCTTTCAAAATGTATAAAATTATGTTTTTTTAGAAACCATGAAAAATAATCTAGGTTTCAACTGTAAATTAAAGTAGGTTCGGGCTACCCTAAACACAGGTATTTTTTTATTTGGCCTTACCCTGAATGCGCAGCCTGACAGGGCCTGGGTAAACAATATGAGTGAATAGAAAACAAAGGTTTAGATAAACAAAAAAAAAATCAGCGTAAAATTGTAAATATTTTCTTACCCATCAATTTTAACATATGTTTTGGTTGCTCAAAAGAACCGTCTCATTGACACAGTTCTTTTGAGTACCCACAACATATATTTTGGCTGAGAAATGAGAAAATTAATTTTTTATTACACTCTCTTAACTAAAGTTCTGAGAAAGTCAGCCTAAAATACTAAATTACAATCCAGATTAGGTTGCTTCTGGTGGAGGGCAGTGGCCCAGTGGTAGAGTGCTTGACTCGAGGTTGATGGGTTGCTGGTTCAAGCCTCACCGAAGGCACTGCGTTGTGTCCTTGAGCAAGACACTTTATCCTTTGCTTAGTACTGGTTCAACCCAGGAAGGGTCGCCCAGACATGACTGAAAAATTGTTGACTGCGACTTAAAGAATCAAAACAAAAGCTTCCGGCGAAGCCATCTAAGCTTGCTTCTGACGAAGCCATCTGATTAGGGTCATTCTTCTCCTTTCCGCTTATTCAAGAAGGGTTGTTGTCAGTTACAAGCAAAAGTATGTGGACAAAGTACTGGTTGACCGCTTAGTCAAACTTGCACTGGAAAAAAAATAAGGTTAGGTGAACTGACCTTCTCGACATGACCATAGCTGTTGACTGAGAGATTAAGAATCAAACAAAACAAAACCATGATTAGGATCCCACTGCTTTCTATTCTGATTGAAAATACATGATTACAACTGTAGGCACTATATTGTGTCCTTGAGCAAGACAGCGGATCCTCTGCTTAGTTCTGGTTCTAACCCAGGAAGGCAGGAAAACCTTCCTTCTGATATTGATCTCTTATCTTTCAGCTTGTCCAAGCCATCAATTGTTTTACAAAATGTCTATTGTGTAACAGTTGAACACTCATGACTATGACCTTGATAAAAAGTTGATTGCGTACTCTTGTCATGTTAAATTACGATAAAGTGACCTGTAACTCATGAGAAACAGTGTTTTATGTGGTGTTACTGAAACCCAATTTTATTTCAGTATAAAGGGACAAACCTGGAAAATATTTCACAGTTTTAATTTTCGCGGTACAAAACTTACTGTGTCTATTGGACGGCGCTGAAATTTCCCGCTTTACGGTATATAAACCATTTTAGATGACACTTCCTGAGTTTTGAGGTGGGCATTTATCAAAAATCCATAGAATTTGTCTTTTCAGAGAACAGATACCATTAAGTGCATTGTTCAGATATCATTCTTCCGTTGAAAATGGTGCAGACCTAGATCAGCTGGCTCAGGATCCACATCATTTTTCGTCCGCATAATAAATCCATATTATCAAATAAATTGAGCTGCTGGATTGGCTTGAAATCATAAGAACTTTCATATAGAGTAAACGACTCATTTAGTACCGGTACTTAGTGTGCACTAATAGGATCATGTGACGGTGTGCTTATTAGATTGAATACAGTAAGTTAAGTTGTACCATCAGGCCTTTAGATAAGAGTGCGTAGCAGAAATATAATTTTCTTTTTTCTCAATCAAAACATATGTTGTGGGTACTCAAAAGAACTGTCTCAATGAGAGGGTTCTTTTGAGCACCCAAAACATATGCTAAAACTTATGGGTAAGAAAATACTTACAATTTTACGCTGAAAGTTTTTCTTTATCTAAACCTGTGGCCACTTGTTCTGTCATTATCAGAATGATGTAAGAATTGCTGTGAAGGACTACGAGAGTCAGAGAGCTAAGATGTATGGTCCAGTAGATCTATGGCACCATGAGAACTGCTTTGTTGAGAATCGGGAGGAGCTGGGCTTTGAGAAATCTCTCAACGTAGAAAAGTAAGTACTTCTTGATCAGACTGAACAGTAGTCAACAGTAAATGGTGTAGAATTAGTTTTGAATAAGGACTGTACTAATCAGGCTTTTAGATAAGAGTTCTTAATTGAAAATTAATTTTCTTATTTCTCAACTGAAACATATGTTGTCAAGGCTCTCGATCACCCGATTTTGTGGCCGGAATTCAGCCCCATTCCCAATGCCAAAAAGTATGTTTTTTTTTCCAATTTCAGACGAAAAATTCCCAATCTGACCATGCCTAGTTCGTCCTTAAAAAACTGCAGTTGTATCAGTTGAAAATTCCATTTAAACAACTAAAACATATATAAAAATGTGCTGACAATTATCTTTTTATTCCTTGAACAACGTCCCACTTCCTTTCTGAACAATCTTTTGTTCGCGCACCTTGCGGTTTTTAGTATAACTGTATTTCGGAACACGCAAGTTACTTCCCTTCCTGCATTACGGGGAGTGGGTTTTGCCCGTTCTTGTGGCTAATATTGCTGCAGTAAACTGCATATTGATTCAATTTTTACTGAGCGGTTCAGTTCTTCCTGCACATACTTTCACTTGTAACTGAAAGCAACTCTTCTTGAAATAGCGGAAGGGGGGAGAATGGCATTAGAAATTATTTCATGGTCAATCTCCACAAAAGTATTGGACCAGGCCGGTATGGAACTTGCGACCCCAGGATCTGGGTCAGACATGCATCTGCAGTCAGACACATTACCGACTGCCCTACACGGCCCTGTCCTGATAAACTTTGCCAATAGTTTGGACCTAGATCAGACCCAACAAAATAGCAGGCCTGATCAGGATCCGAACTGACACTCTGATGGTATTCCTGAAAGAATTATTTTTGAAAAAAGTTGATTTTGATAAAAATCAGAAGGCGACTAAAAATAGCATGAAAAATTTCCCAGAAAGCAAAGAGTTAAAGGTAGCATCAAAATGACATAGTTTGTCTCCCTTTGCTTATTTTCCTTATTTTCCCTTTTCAGCATAAATGGATTTAAGAAATTATTAAAGGTTGATCAAGACAGACTTATAGAGAGCCTAGGGAAAGGAGAATCTGGGTGAGTTTCCTTCAATCCCAAAATATCACACCAAGCCTCCCGATGAGAGTCACTTTGTTAGGGATCGCTCAGTCTTGAAAAGTACGTGAATTTAGAGGGCTTTCTTGAAAAGTCCTAGGAAATTAAATCTGCCTTGAAAGTACTGGCAAATCACTCAAAAGCCTTGAAAAGTCCTTGAACTCTACTATTTTCTGTAGGACTTAGCACTGTTGATGGGGACTGAAATCCGTATATGCTGCACCAAATATAGGCACAACAACTTTATACTGATTTTCTAATACTAATGTCTCCATTATCTCAGTCTAGCATTTCTGAAGTCGGATTCTAACACTTAGATCAGTATTTTTGATTATCTTTTAGTCCTCGAAAACTAGAAGAGGCTTTTAGAAGTCCTTGAAAAGTCCTTAAATTTTATTCAAGCTTGCCTGTATGAACCCTGGTGTACTTGAAAATCATTCTTATTTCCCAACCAAAACATTTGTAGTGGGTATTCAAAAGAACCATCTCAGTGAGATGGTTCTTTTGAGCATCTAAACAAATGTGAAAACTGATGGATAAGAGAATATTTACGAATTATAAGCTCAAGAAGTTTGTTTATCCCAACATTTGTAATATAAGGCACGCCTAAAAGTCAGCCAGCCAGTTTGTTCTTAGAGGATAGCACAAGCCCTTAAAAGTATGATTTCATTAGCAATAGTAAAGCCAGTTATTATACAGTACTCTTGTGGGTAAAAGACATCTTTACACCTCACCCTGAGTATAAGGTAATCATATTTAGCGTTAAAACAATGATGCAAGCTCAATAAACATGTATTTAAAGATATTTATTTTAATCTGTGGTGCAAAAAATGATAAGAATAGCTTAAAGCTGGGACTAAGTGCATCCTTCATATATATTGTTGTTAGACAAGGATATCTCACCTGAGGACCAGAATAATTCGTCAGAAACTCTGCTCTGTTGATGACCCGATGGACTGTTGCTCTAGGCCGACAGCTGAGGGTAACAGTGCATAGGGGCATCCACAGAGCCGAGTTTCTTATGAAGTTATTCAGGTCTGATGGTAAGATTTCCTTGTCCCACAACAATACATCATGATGGATACTTTTTCTTGACAAACATAGGATTCTTGTTTATAACAGAAGTTTGTGACAGCTCAAATATAAAGCAGTAGGCAGAGAATTTTTTGCAACTTTGGGAAGGGGCCCTAGGGCCTTTCAGATTGGGAAAATTAGCATGGAAACCCCTAAATTTGGAAATTTGTTATAGTGCACAATTATGGCAATTTCGGTAAGTTAAAAGATAAAATAGCTATTACACATACCATATTGCCATTAAATTGAAGGAGAATGTCACCATGTAGCTTGTGTGTGTGGTGACTGAATGAAAATCCCAATCATATTAAAATCATTTTTTTGAAGATTGTGATTTTTTTTTTTCAAAATTGGGGAAAAAAGCCACCTAAATTCCACTGGGAATGGGACTGAATTTCAGCCCCTAAGAACACCAAAAAAATCTGGTAGGTATTATGCTTTTGGGTCATATAGGTAGGCCCAAAGGTTGGAGTTCTGGCTGACCTAATGCGGTCAGGGCATAAAAAGTGGGTAATTGTGATGTCTAGCACTCAAACATAATGTAATCATGAGATTTTCATTTCAAATGTTGAGTGATATTATTCTTTGAGTCGCTTTAAAATTTATAAATTTCCAAGGTATGGAATATTGCAAATGTCTAGGCCTCCAGATAAGAGTGTGTATTGGAAAACTATTTTCTTTATTTCTCATCCAAAACATATGTTGTGGGTACTTAAAAGATCCGTCTCAATGAGACGGTTCTTTTGAGCACACAAAACACATGTTTAAATTGATGGGTAAGAAATTACGATTTTACGCTCATAAAATTTCCTTAATTTGACCTATGAAATGTCCAGACATAGACTTATTATACCCCCCGCAAACTTTGTTTGTAGGGGGTATACTGTTTTCACGTTGTCCGTCCGTGCGTCCGTCTGTGCGTCCGTCCGTGCGTCCGTCCGTCTGTCCGTAACGCTTTGTTTCCTTAATAACTCGAAGAGTCATTGCTGGATTTTCATCAAACCTTGCAAACATGTTCATATATGCAAGACAAATACTTTAGACAAAAAAGTAAGGGCTAGGGGCCAATTCTATTAGAGTTATTTCCCTTTGTAGTTCTAAATGGCTTTTAATATAGTGCTTTATGCTTATGCTATTATAGGCCATACACGGGCCGATCAACTCCTACCACAGCTTTTGATGGAACAATTTGATACTTTTCCTATACAATGTAGACACATTGAACATATGCGTCCGTCCGTCCGTCCGTCCGTCCGTCCGTCCGTAACGCTTTGTTTCCTTAATAACTCGAAGAGTCATTGCTGGATTTTCATCAAACCTTGCAAACATGTTCATATATGCAAGACAAATACTTTAGACAAAAAAGTAAGGGCTAGGGGCCAATTCTATTAGAGTTATTTCCCTTTGTAGTTCTAAATGGCTTTTAATATAGTGCTTTATGCTTATGCTATTATAGGCCATACACGGGCCGATCAACTCCTACCACAGCTTTTGATGGAACAATTTGATACTTTTCCTATACAATGTAGACACATTGAACATATGCATGAAGGAGTTTGGTTCAGAAAAAAATAATTTTTGACAAAATCACAGCTGTGAGAACTTAGACAATTTTTCCCTAATATGGTGTTTGTATATGCATAGACGGTGCCCTTATGGGCCGATCAATTCCTACCACAGCTTTTTATGGAGCAATTTGATACTTTGCCGACACACTGTAGACACATTGAACATATGCACGAAGGAGTTTATAATTTTTGTTTGCACAGATTCTACTGAAATCTTCTTATCAAAACTAAGGTCTTCTTGTTTGAACTATAACTTGCCAAGTTTTTTCACTGACTCTTACTGTGCGGGGGGTATCTAATAAGCATTGCTTATTGACTTTTTTCATTGAATGACAGTCTTCTATTGTTATTGTTACAGTGGTAAAAAGAGGAAGGCTGAGAGTGCAAAGGGGGCTGGTGGGAAAAAGAAGAAAAAAGAGGAAACTGCAGAAGAAAAAGCCCTAAAGGTAACACGTTTTACACCTCTGGTCAGGAGTCTAGATAAGAGTGTATTATCAAAAATAAATCAAAATATGAAAAAAGAAAACAAAAAATATCACCCAACACTCCTACTTTTGAAAATGGGCCCATCCTACTGATAAGGGTAGGAAAGTCCATTCTACATAAATGGGTTAATAAATGAAATGTTCTTTTGCTAAAGTTTTTCCCCCATAACTTCTCATAACACCAGTTCTTGGGTTTGAAATGTGGCTGATATGGCCTTGTTTAGACCTTGAATTAGCCTGTCTTAGGGTCCTGTATTAACCCATTTAACTGAAAGTTCTATAACTACTACTGTGATAAATTCAGGATACTTTATTACTTCCCAATTGCTCAGAATACAGTAAATAAGACAGTTAGGGCTGGCACGATTAATCGAAATATCGGTTAATTGGTCGATATACAAAAGAAAAACGATTATCGATATGAAAATTCAAAAATCAGTTACATTTAATGGATGTTCTGCCTATTTATTCATTTAAAATCCAAGCGTAATTGCCTCCTTTTATTTTCTGTTTAAACAGGAAGTGCCCTGAAGTGCATTGTCGTAAACAATAGATGCGTATAAATTGCTGTAACGAAGTAGTAAAACGTTGTACTCTGCAGGCTAACTCAACAACTGATTGTTAGAAAAAGTTATACCTACGCTTCTCTGTTTTAAAGTAGTACAAAATCACGAAAATTCATCAGATGAATAATCTAGCATGAAAGTTGTTTTTCTCCGTGGTTAAATTCGAGTTAAGAAGCTTTCAATTTTACCGACGATTACAGCGGCTCTTATTTTACACAAAGGTGTTCGTGTCATGCATATTTGACTTCCTTTTGTATGACGTCACGCAACGTGAAATTAACAACAACAATGGCGGACTGCGAGTTCAATTTCAGACTTTGCCAATTAGCAAGTCAATTTTCTTCCAACAGAGTGGATGACAACTTGTTTTGGGCAAAGGTGCCACTTTTTATTTAAAACCTATTATCTTTTGAATATATAACATGTGCTACTTAGTGTTGTTTTGCGAAATGATGGGGAAATCAATGTCATTGACCATGCAAGAGTTGTCAAAACGTTCCGAGACCCTCTGTCAAGTTTGAGCGATTACAAATCAGTTATATATGGAAATGCAAGGACCCGATTATCTATTAGCATTGTGGCTTCGATTAGCCCGCCCTAAAGACAGTCAGTGGATTTTTTTTATCAGAGGTGCATATGCTTGTATATGTGTGTGCACATATTTGACTATTTCTATTTACTGGTCTGATACCAGTCAAACCTTGAATTTGCAATGAACCTAATCTAAGATCTTGCAGCAGTGCTAATCAAATCTCAACTGACCTTACCATATTTTTGATTAAGCCTTTTCCCACCACTCACAACTTTTGTCTTCTGTTACTGACCTCGTCTGCTTATATTTTTTGGTAGCCTTTTCACATAGGTTTAGATAAACAAAACTTTTCATCCTAAACTTGTATATATTCTCTTACCCATCAGTTTAAACATATGTTTTGGGTGCTCAAAACAACCGTCTCATGGAGACGGTTCTTTTGAGTACCCACAACATATGTTTTGGTTGAGAAATAAGAAAATTGATTATTTGGTACGCACTCTTAACTAAAGTCCTGTATATAGCAAACTATATAAACTCGGATCAGACTGCTAGGGAGTAGTAGTCTGATCAGGGTTCGTAGTGTTTGCTCCATGATAAAATCATGGCTAAAGTTCACTTGAATATATGCAGCAGACAACATTTTCAGGACAAAAAAACTAGTGGCAGACTTAATGTTAGCAACTTAACCCTTAAAGCGCCAATCACGACTGCAGCATATGACAAATTTTGCGACATCTTTCTTAATTTTCAACAAAAATAAGGGATGACATTTCATTAGAATCATCTGCCAGCAGACAATTCTCATGAAATATCATGCCTTATTTGTTATTTTTGAAAAAGCGGCAAAATTTGAAATTGTCGTCTGCTGCAAATTATAGGGCGCTTTAAAGGTTAACATAGCTGTTTCCATGTGTTTTAGGAGCAGAGTGAACTGCTTTGGAAGTTCCGAGATGCCCTACAGAAGTATGTCAGTAATTCTGCTATGAAAATTTTGCTGGAACTCAATGCTCAAGATGTCCCACCAGGAGAAAGCAAGGTCAGTAGCTCATTGGCTTTTGTGTGCTAAGAGATAGATACACATTATCATAATAGTAACTTGATCTGGGGTACAGTATCATGTTGAGTGGATGAGGTCATTCCATCGGATCACCCGAGATGCGTAGCGTCGAGGGTGATCCAATGGTATGGCCTCATCCAGGAGATGTGATACTGTACGCCAGATCAAGTTACTATTATGATAATATGATAAATATATGCCTTTTTTCTGACATTCTTTCTGATTTTAAAGCCTGTTTTGGTCTTTAATCCCGAAAAATTGCGTGAGCGTTTGCCATAACCTTACGTTTCTTGACGTCACGTCAACATGTTTTCCGTCTCTGGTTCCATGCTTGCAATTTACTTTACGTAGCGTCGCCGCAAAAGCAGGTAACCGAGGTTAGCCTTGTTTTAAAGGATAGTGATATAGATTCAGAAAACCTCAGTTCGTTGATCCGGCTTTCTATATCAGATGGCCAGAAAACAGACAGTTCTAAAGTCGTATCAGTTATAGGTATATAATAATGGCTTTTAACAGGGTTCCCACAAGTTCTGGAAATCATGGAAAACCTGGAAAATCACTGAAAAAAGTTCCATGCGTGGAACAATCATGGAATTTGAAAAAACTGAATAATCATGGAAAAATCATGGAATTTTGTGAAATTATATGAAAAAACCACCAGTAGCCAGAAAACTAGCTGTCTGACACTTGCGTGTCCGAGCAAGTGTCCGGCAGCTAGTTTTCTGGCTTCTGGTGGTTTCAAGTTTTAATCATTTCAAAATGCATGCATGGTCTACAAGCATGCTGTTGTTGCTGCATTCCGCATTTATGCTCAGCGTGATGAAGTTGTTGCTTAAAGGGGAGGTTGGAGTCTGTGCATTAAATAGTCATGGAAATTACATTGTTGATCATGGAAAATCATGGAAAAATCATGGAATTGTGTTTTTGAATTTCTGTTGACACTCTTTTTAAGAGCTGACAAAAATAGATGTTTTTGTGTTGCCTGCACAGCATGGCAGACACATAGGGATCATGTCTGTGTCATCATTGGTCACGGTGTCAGCTCATTTAGAGGAGCTCAGTGCTAGTGTCAACGTGAGATCGAAGGGTCACTGGTTCAAGACTCAACAGGGTATCTATTTTGTGTCCTTGAGAAAGACACTTTATCCTCTGCTTAGTACTGGTTCAACTCAGGAAAACAGGAAATCGTCCCAGCATGACTTACGAATTGTTGACTGGGAAGTTAAGCATAAACACAAACATTTATAAATTACTATTATCAGGATTGGGTTAAGCTATTTATTACTTGGACCTCGATCTCAAAGTCACGGGAATGTTTAACCTCGTTTTCAGAAATTAACGGATTCATTCCGAAATTTCATATACAAGTTCAGGTGAGTGGTACAGGACCTCATCATAGTTCTCAACTCCATAGGTTTAGATAAACAAAAAAATTCAGCATAAAATTGTAAATATTTTCTTACCCATAATTTTTAGCATATGTTTAGTGTGCTCAAAAGAACCGTCTCATTGACACGGTTCTTTTGAGTACCCACAACATATGTTTTGGTTGAGAAATAAGAAAATTATTTTTCTGGTACACACTCTTAACTAAAGGCCTTCAATTTGTAATCATTTTTTCATTTGGGCAAGTGGGTTTTGGATGCAATATTTGGTACTTATAGGGTTAAGTCACCTTCTTTTAAAAGTTTGAGCTACAGTAAAACTTGTGTAAAACGTTCACTCTAAAAAAGACCAAAAAATGTTTTTCAAGATCAGTTATCCCTTAATATAGGTCAAAAGTAGTGCAGAATGCTCCAAGGGAAGCATTCTGCAATACTTTCGACCTTCATTAAGCTACAATTTGTCATTAAGATCTTTGTTTTGTCTATTTTTTAGTGGCCGCTTCACACAGGTTTTGCTGTTTATTTCTATTTGTAGTTATTAGATGCTGTGTCTGACTGTATGGCGTTCGGAGCTCTAGAAAAATGTCCAGAATGTAAAGAGGGGCAGCTCAGAACTGCGTAAGTTTTAGGATAACAGTTATTATGTCGTCCCCCTGGAAGGGTCGGGAGACATATTGTTTTTCCCATTGGGTCCGTCCGTCAGTCTGTCCGTCACAAAATCATGTCCGTTCTGTAACTTGATAACCTTTAGAGATATTTCAGCGAAACTTCATACATTTGTAGAGCAAATTCAGACAACGTCTCATGCACAGGAACCATAACTCTTGCTTGTTTATTTTTCTAATCATTCCCCTTGTAACATAAATAAATGCAATTTTTGTTCGCTCTGTAAGTTGAACACTGTTAACATGGTTAAAGCTATTTGGTTGAATCTTCATACACTTCTGAGACAATGTGCTATGCACAAGAAACATAAGTCTGCTTAGAATATTTTTGGAGTTATTTCCCTTTGATCATTTGCAATGCTATTTCCTGTCCCCTCAATAACTTGATAACCCTAAGAGGTATTTCAACAAAACTTCATACATTTGTAAAGCACATTCAGACGTGTCATGCACAAGAACCATAACTCTTGCATGTATATTTTTCAAATCAAAACTAAATTCAATTTTTTGTCCGCTCTTTAAGTTGAACACTGTTAAAAATATTTGGTTGAATCTCCGTACACTTCAAGTTAAGCTGAAGATGTTTGTTTTACAGATCTAGTGGCTATCACTGCACTGGTAATATGACAGAGTGGACCAAGTGTATGTACAAGACTAGAGCACCTAAGAGGAAGACATTCAAAATACCTAAAGAATACCATGATGTTGATGTCCTGTAAGTGTAGACTCTTCTTCTGCTCGATTGCATGATGGGAGATTTTGCATAATTTTTTTTTGTCGTTTGCTGATTTTTTTTCAAAATCAACTATTTCGAAAACTTTCAGGAAAACCTTTAGTTGTTGGGCCTAATAGGGGCCGAAACTGTTTTCAAATGTTATTAACATTCACATCAGTGGGCCCCTTCCAGGTAACTGGCTAGCTTGCAAGCATAGCAGATCTCACACCCGATCTCCAGGTGCTCCTTTCTTGAGGGAGCACCTGGAGATCAGGTGTGAGATCTACTATGCCTCAACAATAGTAATTCTAGAAAATAAGCCTTGAAATACTGAATTTCGAAGATTATCTTTGCTGATTAATTTTCAGTTTATGGAAAGCAGTAAACCATTTAAAGTTGAAATTGTTTCCTTTTTTTAGGCATATATGAGAGAGAAAAGGTTTTGCTGGTATGGACATGTGTAGTGCTCAAGGGATGCAGTCAGGTGCCGAGGTTATAAATCTTTTTTTCATGCTCAACTCAACTGTGCATGAAAATTATCTTCCTCATAAATGTTAAAATGCCAACACAGTGTTGAACACTTGTTGGCTTTTTAACATTTATTAGCATGATAAATACATCTGAAAGTTTAAAAGCAAGAAAAGTCTTATTTTTCAACACATAAGTTTTAACCCTTTTGCTGCCGAGCATATAATTATATATTGAAGAGGCACTTGCCGAGGGGGATTTCTAAGAGTTTCAGGTAATTGTTGTAAAAGAGGTATGGCGGCTATATTTATCAATTAAAGTATACAAACATACATTTTTTTGTTAAAAAATGTTTTTTTCTTTCAAAAAATATGAAAAATAACAAAAGTGCACAAAATGCGGATACCGATAATCATTATACCAAGTATGAGGGGAGGCACCTTTTCCCCTGTAAGTATATAATCCTGCGCATTTTTTGTAGAACAAACAAACCTATTAATAACACAATTCATTTCCATCCTAAAACGCTTTTAGGTATATTTTGCAACACTTCATAAAATACGAACCAAAAATCATAACATCTGATGTATCGCGTTACCATCCGCCATTTTGAAACATAAGGCTTTATATGGTAAATTCCCATCAACCAAGGTCGTTTTTGGCTATTTTTATTGTACACTTGATAAAAATGGCACATCATGCGATGGTTTGAAATAATCTTGAGACCCGATTGGCTACAATGATAAAAAAAATTCCATGACGTCACATGTCCTTGACAACCATAGGAATTTGGGAAACCAGAAGACGTAAAAACCTGTCATTGTGGCAAATAGGTTGCAGTATGTGTACGACGGGTACACTCGACCTGTTGGCAGCAAAAGGGTTAATGAGTAGTTGAAATTTCATGTTCAGTTGAGTTGAGCATGAATTTTTTTTATAACCTCAGAGCCAGAACTGCCTGTGATATACAGGTTGTTGGAACGTGTGGGCAGGAAGGCCCAGGCTGATGTAGAAGGAAGTGACAGAGAATGACTGCCGTGAGTGGAAGCTCACGACAGTGAATCACTCGAGATCAGGTGTGAGATCTGCTATTAGGGCAGCTGGTTAGTTACATGGAGGGGGGATGTTGATGATGCTCCTGCATGTTAAAAAAAATTGATGATTATGATGATATTGTGCAAGTTTTAAGATTGAAATTATAAAAAATTAGGATTTTGGAAACTTTTGCAGCCAGGACTAAAGCCAGTTTTTCAGCCAGCTTAGTGACATGATTCCATTTATTTATGACTCATAACTACATGGAAATTAGCCTGGATTCAGATCAGTGTTCTTCAAAAGAGAGCTTCTGCATTGTTTTCACAAGAGTTCGTATCGGTGGTCAACAGGATGCCTTGTCTGGTAGACTGGAGTGATGTATCGCCATGAGTAAAACCGATAAACCTCTTGTGGCGTGTTTGCAGCTTAAGAAGCTAGAATTTTTCTTTGAAACGGCTGATCAGAATTCAAAATGATATAGAAGAAAGGGTCACTGGGTGACCTGCTACAAAAATAGCTAAAATGGGTAATTGGACCCATCAAAAAACATAGCCACCAGGGGGAGCAGCTAGTTTCCTATGAACCTACATAAGAAATTTTAAACTTCAACCATTGGTCAGTATTGAAAAAAACCTTCTACAAAAAGAAAAGCTAAGAAACTTTAAACATTTCCTCTGCAAACAATGGTCAGATTTAAAAACAATTTTGCAGAAATTGTCACTATGTGACCTACATAAGTAGCTAAAATATTGGATCCCTCCACTTGGCCCTCTTGTTTCTGCATTTGATCTCTTTATCATTCCATCTACATCAAATTCCTACCTTCTGATTGGTAGATGGAAGACTTTTATACTTCGATAAAAATCCTTAAGTAAGAATATTTTATCTTAGTGAGAAGATAGCCTAGTGTAATTATTCACAAACTTAGGGCTTTACTCAGTGACTGATTTGCTGGAGTTTGCACATCCAAAAAAATCCACAAAAATAAAATTAATTCCAATTAATATACAGTAAAACCTTTGTAAAACGGCCACTCTCAAAAGACAGAAAATTGGTTTAAGACCAATTATTGCTAAATGCAGGTCAAAAGTATGGCAGAAAGCTCTAAAGGGAGCATTCTGCAATACTTTTGACCTTCATATAGCTATCATATGTCATTAAGATCTTTGTTTTGTCTATTTTTGAATGTCCGTTCTACACAGGTTTTACTGTGGTAAAAAATGTTACACAGGTTTCTACTGTAGTAAAAAATGTGTCGGCTTGGAAAATAGAAACTCTGAACATCTTTTCAGCAAACAAAAGTATATTTACAGGTGGGTGCCATTATAATAACAACAGCATCTAAATGTCATGATTTTAAAACAAATTGAGTCGCTTTCATTTGGCATTGGTTTGAATCCTCTATATGAACATCCTGAAAAGGTATCTTTTCAAGAATGTATTTTATAGGGCCAAATAAAAACAAAAACCTGTGTTTAGGGTAACCCGACCCTACCTAAATTTACTGGTGACACCTAGATTTTTTTTTTTTTCAGGTTTTTCTGAAAAAAAACTTTTTTCATGCATTTTGAAAGGCAATATGCCTTTCAAAATGCATAAAATTATATTTTTTTTTCCAGAAATGATAATTTATAAAAAGAGAATATGTGTGCCTACCCTACCTAAAATTTTCAGACCTGCTACCCAAAACACACTTATTTTTTATTTGGCCTAGCCAATAAAATGATTTAGGGGTCGCGAGTTCGATCCCGGTCTGGTCCCTTACTTTCATGGAGATTGATCGTGAAATTTTTTCTACGGTCATTCTCCTCCCTTCCGCTGATTCATTCAAGAAGGGTTGTTGTCAGTTACAAGCGAAAGTATGTGCACGAATTACTGGTTAACCCCTTGTTCAAGCCTGCCCAGGAAAAAGTGTAGTTAGGTGAACTGACCGTCCCGCAATGACCATAGCTGTTGACTTGGGACGTAAAGCAACAAAACAAACAAACAAACAATAAAATGATTTTCATTGTATGCTTCCACAAAACCCTTTGAGACGTGACTGTAACGGTAAATGTATTGAATGAATCGAGGATCATTACTTAGAGGTTGTGGTAGAAGTATACATAGTGTCCATTATAGCATACAAATTCTATGAAAAAATTGTGTAAAGGCTTAAATTTTTATTTCAGGAAGAACTACAAGTATGTGAAGAGAGACAGAGTTTATCCTAATATTGTAATAGAGTCAACAGAGGGTCCTGTCAGTTCATCTCAAGATTCTGCCGATGGCGGGTAAGATGACAACTGCAACAGAAAATGTACATGGGTGAAAGTTTTCAGGATTAATCTTGAATTCAGGATTTTGAGGCTGACTTTCCATAGAAAGTCAGCCTCAAAATGCTGAATTAAGGAGATTATAATAGCTTCTCTGATTAATTTTCAGATAATCTAATTTCACAATTAACCATTTAAACATGAATTTATTCGTTTTTGTAGGCATCATGCAAGTTTAAAAATTTGAATTTGCTAAAGTTCAGGATTTTCGAAATTTTGAACTTTCACAAAGGCAACTGCAGCAGAAAGTAAAATCTGCATCTTTTGATTTTGTGTGTGGGGGCTAGGGGTTTGAACCCATGGATTGATATTTGATGTGATTTTGTGTTCACTGCAGCTTGCAGACAATATAAAGTATCTAGCCAAAACTTTGTTGGGAAAAGAAGCATTTTCATCGAAAGTTGTTCTTTTTTTTATTGCTTAATACAGGGCTTTGGGGCTGACTTTCCATGAAATACTGAATTTATTAGATGATAATTTTTTTTATATTTTCTTTTTTATGCTATCTAAAGCAATTGACCATCTAAACTTGAAAATAATTATTTTTTGTAGGCATACTGCAGGTTTTAAGTTTTGAATTTCTTAAGTTCAGGATTTAAGAAAAATTCAGCCACCTTAGGATTTTAACCAAATGTTTAACATTAAAACTTCTTTGAAAAGTACTGGCAAGTCACTCTAAAGCTTTGAAAAGACCTTGATCTTGGGACTTTACACCGTTGATGGAGACCTTAATCAGTATAAAATATGCTGCTCCAAATAAAGAGGCAACAAATTCATACTAATCCTCTGATACTAAATTATTCATTATCTCGGTCTAACATTTCCTAAATAGAACTTTAACAAGTAAATCAGTACTTTTCATAAACTTGTAGTTCTTGAAAACCTTAGGAGAGTCTTTGAGAAGTCCTTGAAATTTTACTCAAACTTGCCTGTATGAACCATGCCTTCGTTTAAGTGTTTTACAGAATGGTAAATGTTCTAAAATTTCAAACACTACACAGGTTTAGATAAACAAAAAAAATCAGCATAAAAATATAAATATTTTCTTACCCATCAATTTTTATATATGTTTTGGGTGCTCAAAAGCACCTCTAATTGAGACGGTTCTTTTGAGTACCCACAACATTTGTTTGGGTTGAGAAATAAGAAAATTAAGTTTTTGTTACGCATTCTTAACTAAAGTACTGCACTAGTTGCCTGACACAGAGGCCTAGACAAACAGCCCAGAGAAGCAGTCTGATCAGGACATTCGGTGTTTGCTATTCTGTGAGTTCCAGCACTGAAAACAGACATTTTATTTGAGAACAGAAAGATAAAAGTGTTTGAAATTTTAGAACAAGTCATTTAAGGTACAACAATGTCATAGCCTGGCCAGGGTTCCCACAAGCTCTGGAAATCATGGAGAACCTGGAAAATCACTAAAAAAGTTCCATGCATGGAAAAATCATGGAATTTGAAAAAAACCTGAATAATCATTGAAAAATCATGGAATTTTGTGAAATAGTATTACAAAACCACCAGTAGCCAGAAAACTAGCTATCAGACACTTGTGTGTCCGACAGCTAGTTTTATGGCTACTGGTGGTTTCAAGTTTTAATTATTTCAAAATGAATGCATGGTCTACAGGCATGCTGTTGTTACTGCATTCCAAATTTATGCTCAGCGTGGTGAAGTTGCTGTTAAAAGGGAGGTTGGAGGCCATGCATTAAATAGTCATGGAAATTACATTGTTGATCATGGAAAATCATGGAAAAATCATGGAATTGTGTTTTTGAATTTCTGTGGGAACCCTGTTAAGCCTGGCCCATTTTGTTTTTCAGAATGAAGTTGCACCCTCTTGAGGGAATGAAGTTTGTTATTGGTGGGAAACTGAAAGAATCAAAATCGGAGGTCACGAAGAAAATTACCAGCATGGGAGGAAGTGTTGTCTCAAAATGTGATAAAATGGTTGTAGCAGTGATCAGTACTAAAGGTATGTGGTAAAGGTTTAGATAAACAAAAAATTTCAGCGTAAAAATGTAAATATTTTCTTACCCATCAGTTAAAACATATGATTTGGTTTCTCAAAAGAACCGTCTCATTGAGACGGTTCTTTTGAGTACCCACAACATATGTTTTGGTTGAGATATAAAAAAAATTAAATTTTCGTTACGCACTCTTAAATAAAGTCCTGTATGTGGCATATGTCAGGATATGCAAAAGCAGTTACACTGTGATTATTTTTATAGAAGATCTAACCTGAATGATAATGTTTTATTGAATTTATTAAACGAGTTGTGAAAAAGAGATAAAATGCAAGGCTTGCTGAGTATTTTATCCCTTTTTCGCAGCAAATTTAATAAATTCAATTATACAGGAACATTTATCGTATGACCCTAAAACTACTTTTAAATCGGGGTTTTGCTTGAAAAATGCTAAGGTTTTGCCATATATAGACGACATTATTGTGGAAGTCATTACATGGCGTTACCAGTCTGTTATAGATTTTAATGCGTGGTGTTATATCACTGCTATGATAAATATCCATCTACTTAACATGTATTGGGTGCTTAAAATGTTAATTGAGTACCCACAAGTTTTAGCTGAGGGAAGGATTTAGAAGTGTAATAAGAAGTGTATCTGGGTTCCTAGTGTTTGCTTTTATGGTAAAAGCATCCTAAAGTGCATTTTGTATATATGAGGCAGACATGATTTTTGTGACAAAAAAAAATGCAGGACAAGGGTTAAGTTGAAAGGACCTCGGACAGTTTCCTATTCAATCTGCCCAAATTTTGACAGCCTCTGGCTAGGATAATGCATAACTGACAACTATAGTTTTGGGCTTAAATCAAACCTTTACATTTAGTGCACCTAGCACAATAAAAATATTTTGAAAATATTGCATCGTTATTCCAGGACTCTAGGGTTTAGGGGGTGGGGGTATTTTTTGTTACCAAACTTTATTTCACAGAAAGTCAAAGTTTCGTCGAGTATTCACCTAAATACATGTAAATATTATGTTTGCAGCGTAAAACTTGAGACGAAAGTGATGCGTTTGCATAAAATTCGGGTTGAGAAGATTCCATTATTTCATCTAAAGTAGTGTGCTGTCAATTACTTTTGACTATTACCTGTAATGTTTCAAGGTCAATCAGTTGGACTTGTGCACTGAGGTGTATTATAACTGCATACTGTACATATCACAGTCTAGATAAACACAATTTTTGAGCATAAAATCGTTAATATTTTCTTACTCATTAGATTTAACCTATAATTTTGTGCTTAAAAGAACCGTCTCATTGTGACGGTTCTTTTGAGTACCCATAACATATGTTTTGGTTGAAGCACTTAAGTAAAACTTTTTCTATTTTCTATATGTTGAATAGCAAAAACTGAGTTTTCAACCCATATTTTTCAATTGGTACTTGTCCCATGAGAAAACGGCTTTTGTGGATAAGTCGAGTGTTGAACCTACTATCTTTTTTATAGAAAAAATATCATTTTCTTTGAAACTTTTTTCTGGTCATTTTTATGGGCAATCCTTCATTAAGACTGTCCGAGGTCCTTTCTGAGCATATTGGGGGTACTTATCAAATAGAATACAGTACCATGTAAAACTGTCATACCACCCTCCCCAAGCTAAATCAGGCTTCCAGTAATCATTTTTTTTTTACTCTATAAAATTGTCCAGCATGCAAAGAACTGGGAAAAATTCTGAAACTTTGTGATAAAAGCATGCCAAGTTTTATAGATAACACTCTGATGATAACATGTTTTCATTCACATTTTTATGCAAATTTTCATGAGCTGTAATGATAGGTTATTAAAGCAACAAATATGTTACAGCTTTACACTACTAATTTCTACTGGTTTTCCATTTGAAACGGCGGTCTAGTTCTTTTCCCAATTTTGATGGTCCAAACGCTGTTTTTCCAAATTCAACAGACCCCTGGCCCAAACTTCAGAAAGCTAGGAAAATCCCTGAGAGGTCTAGATTTTGACCTGAGCCTTCCTCAACATACCTACCAGCATTGTAGGCTCTTACTAGACTGCTAGTATGTGCAAGCTTGTCTGAACCTTCACTGGTCTCCTATGTGATAAGTACCAAAATCTAATGTACTGGATTGCATCTTATTTTTGACCATGTACAGTAAAACCTGTATTAAAACGGCCACTCTCAAAAAAAACAAAAATTGGTTTTCAAGACCGATTATCGCTTAATGCAGGTGAAAAGTATTGCAGAATGCTCCAAAGCATTCTGGAATACTTTCGACCTTCATTAAGCTACCTGTTGCATGGGTGAAAGTTTTTAGGATAATCCGATTACTCTTGAATTCAGGATTTTGAGGCTCAAAACACTGAATTATGATGATTATTATAGCTTCTTTGATTTATTTTCAGTTTATTATAAGACATTTGACCTGTTAACCTTGATATTTCTACGGTATTGTAGGTACAATGCAAAAAGTTTTGAATTTCTAATAGTCAGGATTTTGGAAATTTTGAGCTTTCACCCATGTGGTTGTCATTAAGACCTTTGTTTTGTCTATTTTTGAGTGGCAGTTTTACACAGGTTTTACTGTATTTTATAGAGGAAGTTGCGAAGAAGAGTAAGGTGATATCTGATGCTGAGAAAGCTGACGTCCATGTCATAGATGAAGGTTTCCTAGAAGCTGTGAAAAGAGGTGGTGCAGCACTTCTCATTTCATCTCATAGTATTGCCAGCTGGGGATCTGATGTAAGTTACTTTTTAGCTCACCTTCCACATAGTGACAAGGTAAGCTTTTGTGATCGGTCTTTGACGGCCGTCCTTCTGTTAATGATTTACTTAAATGACAACTTCTCCTAAGCCCCTGGTCCAATTTTGAAATAATTTAACACAAATGATCCTTGGGTGGCCCTCTTCCAAAATTGTTCAAATGTTTCTGGTCTATCGTATATCTAGGTCACAGAGGCAAAAAATAGATTTTCGAGATGAAAACTTTTCAAATTTTTTTGTCTGAAACCAGAAGGCTTGGAGCCTTGATATTTGGTATGTAGCATCACCTAGTGAACCTCTACAAAGTTGTTCAAATTATAGCCCTGGGGCCGAAAATGGCTCAGCCCCAGGGGTCACATGTTTTACATAGGCTTATATAGGGAAAATGTGAAAAAATCTTCTTGTCTGAAACGACAAGGCCAAGAGCCTTGATATTTGGTATGTAGCATAACCTAGTAAACCTCTACCAAGTTTGTTCAAATTATAGCCCTGGGGCCAAATATGACCCCGCCCCGGGGGTCACATGTTTTACATAGGCTTATATAGGGAAAATGTGAAAAAATCTTCTTGTCTTGAACCAGAAGGCCTAGACTATTGATATTTGGTATTTAGCATCACCTAGTGGACCTCTACCAAGTCTGTTCAAATTAAAGCCTTAGGGCCAAAAATGGCCCCGCCCTTGGGTCACCTGTTTTACATAGGCTTATATAGGGAAAATGTGAAAAAATCTTTTTGTCTGAAACCACAAGGCCTAGAGCCTTTATAGTTGGTATGTAGCATCACCTTGTTGATCTCTAACAAGTTTGTTCAAATTATACCCCTGGGGCTAAAAATGCCCCCGCCCTGGGGGTCACATGTTTTACATAGGCTTATATAGGGAAAACATGAAAAAATCTTCTTGTCTGAAACCAGAAGGCCTAGACTATTAATAATTTGTATTTAGCATCACCTAGTGGACCTCTACCAAGTTTGTTCAAAATATAGCCCTGGGGCGAAAAATGGCCCCGCCCGGGCGTCACATGTTTTACATAGGCTTATATAGGGAAAATGTGAAAAAATCTTCTTGTCTGAAACGACAAGGCCAAGAGCCTTGATATTTGGTATGTAGCATAACCTAGTAAACCTCTACCAAGTTTGTTCAAATTATAGCCCTGGGGCCAAATATGACCCCGCCCCGGGGGTCACATGTTTTACATAGGCTTATATAGGGAAAATATGAAAAAATCTTCTTGTCTTGAACCAGAAGGCCTAGACTATTGATATTTGGTATTTAGCATCACCTAGTGGACCTCTACCAAGTCTGTTCAAATTAAAGCCTTAGGGCCAAAAATGGCCCCGCCCTTGGGTCACCTGTTTTACATAGGCTTATATAGGGAAAATGTGAAAAAATCTTTTTGTCTGAAACCACAAGGCCTAGAGCCTTTATAGTTGGTATGTAGCATCACCTTGTTGATCTCTAACAAGTTTGTTCAAATTATACCCCTGGGGCTAAAAATGCCCCCGCCCTGGGGGTCACATGTTTTACATAGGCTTATATAGGGAAAACATGAAAAAATCTTCTTGTCTGAAACCAGAAGGCCTAGACTATTAATAATTTGTATTTAGCATCACCTAGTGGACCTCTACCAAGTTTGTTCAAAATATAGCCCTGGGGCGAAAAATGGCCCCGCCCGGGCGTCACATGTTTTACATAGGCTTATATAGGGAAAATGTGAAAAATCTTCTTGTCTGAAACGACAAGGCCAAGAGCCTTGATATTTGGTATGTAGCATAACCTAGTAAACCTCTACCAAGTTTGTTCAAATTATAGCCCTGGGGCCAAATATGACCCCGCCCCGGGGGTCACATGTTTTACATAGGCTTATATAGGGAAAATATGAAAAAATCTTCTTGTCTTGAACCAGAAGGCCTAGACTATTGATATTTGGTATTTAGCATCACCTAGTGGATCTCTACCAAGTCTGTTCAAATTAAAGCCTTAGGGCCAAAAATGGCCCCGCCCTTGGGTCACCTGTTTTACATAGGCTTATATAGGGAAAATGTGAAAAAATCTTTTTGTCTGAAACCACAAGGCCTAGAGCCTTTATAGTTGGTATGTAGCATCACCTTGTTGATCTCTAACAAGTTTGTTCAAATTATACCCCTGGGGCTAAAAATGCCCCCGCCCTGGGGGTCACATGTTTTACATAGGCTTATATAGGGAAAACATGAAAAAATCTTCTTGTCTGAAACCAGAAGGCCTAGACTATTAATAATTTGTATTTAGCATCACCTAGTGGACCTCTACCAAGTTTGTTCAAAATATAGCCCTGGGGCGAAAAATGGCCCCGCCCGGGCGTCACATGTTTTACATAGGCTTATATAGGGAAAATGTGAAAAATCTTCTTGTCTGAAACCACAGGGCCTAGAGCCTTGATATTTGGTATGTATCATCACCTAGTGGACCTTTTCCTTGTTTGTTAGAATTATAGCCCTGGGGCAAAAAATGGCCCCGCCCTGGGGTCAATTGTTTTACATAGGCTTATATAGGGAAAACGTGAAAAAATCTTCTTGTCTGAAACCAGAAGGCCTAGACTATTGATATTTGGTATGTAGCATCACCTAGTGGAACTCTACCAAATATGTTCAAATTATATCCCTTGGGTCAAAAATGGCCCCACACCGGGGGTCACATGTTCTACATTGGCATATAGAGGGAAAATGTGAAAAAATCTTCTTGTCTGAAACCACAAGGCCTAGAGCCTTTATATCTGGTATGTGGCATCACCTAGTGGACCTCTACCACGTTTGTTCAAATTATAGACCTCGTTCCAGAAATGTCCCCGCCCCAGGGGTCAAATGTTTTACATAGGCTTATATAGGGAAAACAATGAAAAATCTTCTTGTCTGAAACCAGAAAGCCTAGACTATTGATATTTGGTATTTAGCATCACCTAGTGGACCTCTACCAAGTTTGTTCAAATTATAAACCTCGGTCCAGAAATGTCCCCGCCCAAGGGGTCACATGTTTTACGGAGGCTTATATAGGGAAAATGTGAACAATTCTTCTTGTCTGAAACCACAGGGCCAAGAGCCTCGATTTTTGGTACTTAGCATCACCAAGTGGGCCTCTACCAAGTTTGTTCAAATAATGACCCTGAGGTCAAAAATGGTCCCGCTCGGGGTCACATGTTTTATATAGGCTTATATAGGGAAGACAAGACATCACCTAGTTGACCTTTTTCCAAGTATGATGAAATTCAGACACTGGGGCACAGAATCGGCCTGCTTTGGGGTGACATGTTTCGCAGAAGCCCATCTAGGGAAAGCATGAAAAAACCTTGTCTGAAACCACAAGGTCTAGAGCCTTAATATTTGGTATGTAGAAAATTTTTGTGTGTGATGAGGGGAGGGGGTAGGGTCTTGTTATGCACTCAAAGAGACCAGCTTGATTGCCCTCCACCAAATGGTTTAAATCATTACCTTCCACTGAACAAGACTGGTGCACATAGTACAGGTGAGCGATTCAGGGCCACTATGGCCCTCTTGTGTTATTGTGTATGATCTACAACATGAGAATTCAGGCCTTTACAAACTTTGGATTCACCAGGCCCTTTAGGACATATTCAGTAGCAAGTTTGATTGCAGACCCATAAGTCATAAGTTCGGTCATACTTTTGTGGAGATTGATCATGAAATATTTTCTTCTCCTCCTTCTGCTGATTCAAGAAGGGTTAGTGTCAGTTACAAGTGAAAGTATGTGCACAAAAAACGGGTTAAAGGCTTAGTTAAGCTTGTCCAGGAAAAAGTGTGGTTAGGTTAACTGACTGTCTGAACATGACCAAAGCTGTTGACTGGGTTGTAAAACAACTAATGGCCATTCCAGAAAAAAATCAATTTCCCCAGACACCAACCACCCATGTAATTAGAAAGTTTCTACACCAACTACCCATAGAATTCAATTTACCTAAGGCCCAGTGGTGTGAAATTCCCCATCCGCTCCCTCGCATTGGTGAAACTTCGGGTTCGACACGTAAAATGCATTTTATCCTATAGAAAAGACGAAACAAAGGTAAAAATACAGATGTTCGATCTTTTTCATCGCAATCCAGATGTTTATATCAGACAGTTGCAAGTACACATGCGCATCTCTGCGATTAACTCCCCAACTCCCCTGCGGCTTTTGCGCGGTGCCTCCTCCTCAGGACTCAGGGGGTGTAGACGACATCATCTAAAATCGACGGGCGAATTCAGACATTGAACACCACATTTTTGCTTATATCAATGCCGGTCTTTGGTTCCACATTTGCTGTCCAAATTAAATGTCACAACAAGACATTGGATCGTTAAAAGGAAAGAAAATAGGGGTGGTGCAGGGGAGGGGGGTGGCGCGGGGGGGGGTTCATGAGAGACTGAGTGTGCCTTAAAGCAAAGTGAAACAATAAAGCGTCAGCAGAAAGAATAATATGGACTTAGGTGCTACCTTAACTGTGAAAAGCAATCAAACAGATCAATTCACAATTATTATGAGTGTAATCAACTGCGCATCTTTCTCAATGAAAAAAATGGTAAAACGCATTATTCCAATGTCCAGTTTCAGTCTTTATCGGTACAGGTTTTTACAGGTATTGGCATTTACCAATAGCCTAACTACCCTATAGTGTTGTTTCCTTGAATAAATTCTTCTGAAAATACATGTTTCCCAAGTGAAGTAATGACCGCCACATAAGCCACTTCTGGGGAGTTTATTTTGGTAGCTTTTTTTACCAATATTTGACGGAAACATCCAAGTTTTGACGATTGCGTATAAACAAAAATGGCCGTTTCCTTTCTTTCTTTCTATCTTTACTGGTTTCACTCATTCGGTTTGCTTAGCTCTACGCTTACTTTTGGCTAGATTTGATAAAACTTCTCTCTTTTTTTGGCAGATATTATTCTTTCTTCCCCTTCCACGCAGCAAAATACCAACCACCCATGTAATTAGATTTGGTCTGGCACCAATGACCCATAAAATTTGAAAACTTTCCGCACCAACCACCCATAGAAAAATTATTGCGCCTGCCGTCCACCCCCCCCCCCCCAAAGGTGGTACCAGAGAGTTTTTACTTCAAATTATCAGTAGTCCAAAGAAGTTCTAGCGATAAGGCGTATATTTCCTCTAGTTGACATGATAACAAATAGTAAGTGAGTATGATCAGGAAATACCACAATCACAAACCGCAGACAGCCCCTTGGCACCGCGAGTAAGAGCCGCTCAACCATCACGAGACACCAGGAAGACAAATTAAGCAAAGCAATCAGTTCTCTCTTCCCCATCAAGATGATTGCAATACTAGAATGGACATAAAGTAACGTACAACAAAACATAGGACAATAACCGACTCCCACAATGGGAGTAACAATAAACAAAAAGTCAACAACAACAGAACCACCGCCTTAGAACGGACAGCAGCCTAAGCCACCGGGGGGCTTTAATGCAATTTACTGGTACCAAATCTTCGCCCTAGATTCTGCTGTTGTTGAAGTACAAGAAATGTTCAGCTTGCATGGAGGCCATCTAACTAATGCAATATATCATCATGGAGAAACACTCTAATCAAATTACTACACCATGATGAAACAAAGAAAACACAAAATTTTTAATTGCCCTAATGTTTTTAAAATTGGTATAGTTCAGCAGTAAAATATGCATAGTAAGCAACAAAATATGTTTCAAAGCAATTCATCATATACAATACAGTGAAAACGTGCACTTTCTACTTCCACCCCTCATTTTATGTCTTTATATAGTGCGCTGTTTAGACCAGACTTTGAGTAAATGCATTGCTAGTTTTAAAAAAGTAAAAGTGCAAAAATGGTCAGTATATGAGTGCTCTTCATTTCCCAAACCTTACTGCATTCCTTCTATGCATGCGTACAAAATACACCTAAAATTGTGACGTTTGTCATTGCAAAGATGAAACTGGTGTCTTTCAGTTTAGTTTTAGATGCTTTCCCCCCTTAGACCCAAGATGCCCTTTGGGCAACGACATGTCGCTATAAACATTTACACTATATGTAAAGGGCATTTTGGGTCTAGGGGGGGTAAAGCATCTAAAAATAAAGTGAAAGACATCAGTTTCATCTTTCCAATGACAAATGTCACAATATTAGGTGTATTTCGTATGCATGAGCAGAATCGATACGTTAAGGTTTTGGAAATGAAGAGCAGTTATATCCTTAACATTTTAGCATTTTTTTTTTAAACTAGCAATGCATTTACTCACAATCTGGTCTAAACGGCACCCAGTATAAAGACGTAAAATGAGGGGTGGGAGTAGTAAGTGCATGTTTTCACTGTATTGTATATGGTGAATTGCTTTGAAACGTATTTTGTTGCCTAATCTGCATATTTTACTTCCAAACTACACCAATTTTAAAAACATTACGGCAATTTGAAAATTTGGTGTTTGTTATCATGTCAACTAGGGAAAATATACGCCTTATCGCTAGAACTTCTTAAAGGGTTTTAGTCATTAAATAATATATATGCCCCTGAGTTCCAACTGATTTGTATAAAGAGACATGGTTAAGAGTTAAGACTAAGTGTATTAACAAATAATTTGTTATTTACAGCCTATGAAGAGGATTGGAGAACCAAGAGTTGTAAAGAGTGGAGCATGGAAAAGTGCAGCCAGGGCAAAGGCTGAAGGTAACATATGCTAGCGCTCTGTAAAATAGTATCTATTATGTGTAATACAGAACATACTCATCATAATACTTTTCTTTATAAATAATATATATATATGTGCTTAAATTATATGCTCCCAAAAGTGAGAACTTTAACCTTTTGTTTTCTGATGGATTTTCCCATGCAAAGTATGTGATTGCACTTTTAGGGGTCCAAAATTATGGCGTATCTCTGTCCATGAAGATTTATTTTTATCTTAGCAAACAGTGCAGACCTTGAGGCCAAATAAAATGAATACCTGTGTTTAGGGTAACCTGACCCTTCCTAAATTTACTGGTGAAACCTAGATTTTTTTTCAGGTTTTCTGGAAAAAAATATATAATTTTATGCATAATGAAAGGCGATTTCGCCTTTGAAAGTGCATGAAATTATATTTTTGCAAGATAAAAATTTATTTAAAAAAATATATGCCTACCCAACCTAAAATTTTCAGACCCGTTTACAGAAACACACATATTTTTTCATCTGGGTCTCGCTGTTTGCAAAAGTACCTGTTTAGAGTTTCCATTATACAAAGCCCTGGTTAATGAGTAAATCTTGGAAAAGGACAAGTTAGCCTGGCTCATTGTAATTGCAAGAGATGTCTAACCTAATGAGATTATGGCTACAAATAAGAAACTTTGAGGAGCACAGTGGCTCAGTTGGTAGAGCCTTAAACTGGGGATCAAAGGGTTGCTAGTTCGAGACTCGCCCCCCAGCGGAGTCACTGTTGTGCCCATGAGAAAAACGCTATCCCCTGCTTAGTGCTGGTTCAACCCAGGAAGATAGGATATTGTCCCAGCATGACTGAAACATTGTTGAACGAGACATAAAACATCAAAATAAACAAAAACAAACAAAACAATTAAGAATCAAGGTCAAGGTTGGCCATAGAACTTTACCAAAATTATGTGTATACTATGTGGAAGCCTGGGCATAGTAATGTTGGTACTCAACTGAGGATACTTACATTGAACACCAGAATCAAAATTAATGTGGAGAAATCAGAAACTTATCTTGCTTGGAAAATGTTTATTTTTCTTAAAGGGAATGGCAACCCTGATGATTACTATGTTTTATATGAAAGATTTTAATAAACTATGAATTTTGATACCAGTGTCATCTAAATCTGTTTAAAAACGTAGAAGTTGTGGGCGTTTGAATATTTGCAAATGGACTGTAATGGAAACGGCCATATTGTAGGCTTAGTGACGTCACACAGCCTAATTAGATATGCGTAATCAAAATAGAAAACAAACCAATGGATTATTTGCAATTATTATCTTTTATAAACATTTTTCTTATGTATACAGCTGCATATCTGCTGAAACACAGATGCTTTGATGGTATTGATAACTAAAAATTAAGCAGTTGAAAAAAATCTGAAAACTGATTTAATATTCAAAATGGCGGCTAAATGTTAGCCATATTGAATTCTTTAAATGCCCATAACTTCCCCATTTTTCAACCGATTTTGATGATATGTGTATCAAAATTCATGGTTCATAGAGCTCTTTCTGACAAAACATACTTTTCATTAGGGTTGCTCTACTCTTTAAGATGTCTGATGTTTATTTGTTTTGTGTTTTTTTAGAAAAGTATTTTACAAAAGACATTCCTGACAAGCTGAAGATGACATTGAAAGGTGGGGCGGCTGTAGACCCTGAGTCAGGTAGGTATTCACTTCAAACAAAGTTTCTGACATATTACCATAGAGCCAGTTAATCAAAAATAATTTGCATAAAATTGCGATTTTTTCTTATCCATCAGTTTTAACATGTGTTTTGGGTACTTAAAATAACTGTCTCATCGAGAGGGTTCTTTTGGGTACCCACAACATATGTTTTGGTTGAGAAATAAGAAAAATAAATTTCAGTTATGCACTCTTATTTGGGGGCCTGTTTTATAGGCCAGTGGCAAAAATGAATTAGTCTGTTTTTTGTGGACATCTTGTCTCTGTCGGAGTAACAGATTGGTTTACAGAGCTCTCAGAAAAGCAAGAATTACGCTTATTGGTACGCACGTTATTTTCCTGGGACGCATGATTTTCGCTAGGAGGGAGTTCCGCGTATGCATGTTTTTTTAGTCGGCACACGCTAAAAATCCAGTAGCTGAGACCGGGAGATCAAAAGCCCTTAGATATTATCGATCACGACACGCTTTGCGAGCCGCGGGAGACGTGATTATTGTCCTGTCTCTGTTGACCAATCGTATGACTGGAACTGCAGTGTAGCAATTCTGACAGGTGATTGACAGGATTACCGATGCGGGACAGTGTGATTAATACGAGGTGATTATTAAAGTAATTAAGAAAGGATTATCGGATAATTATTTGAAACAGTTGCGCTACCGATTTACAGTTAAAAAGGGAGAAAAACTAATAGGGTATTGTAAACAACATAGGACTACCGACTTCTGAATTCGACTGATTAGGGATGAAGGAGAAAACATATTTAATTGCACTCGTTTGAGATATGAGCAACATAAACATGGAGAAAAAAACAATTAGTTTACGGATTTGCATTTCTTCATTCGTTCATTGCTACAGCAAACAAAAGAGTCTGAGAATTGTTGAAAAAAACCGGTGCAGCGGTAAGCCGTATACGGTAACGTTCGACTGACAAAAGTTCCAAATGAAGCTACACAGTACACTACAAGCCGTGCGATGAAATATATCATCGGTTCTAGCCGTGTGTCTAGATGAATAAACACAAACAAATCACTTTCAGCAAGTAAAATCGTTCATTCTAAATCATGGAAGCCATGTTAAATGGCTAAGTTATGTCAGTCTATTCATTGCAATCGCTGTACACACTACGAGATGCGTTTTTTAGAAGAAAAAAGACTTCCATCTAGATAAGATTATATAAAACAGAGGACTGCTGTCTGTGTGTCTGCCTGTCTGTCTGTCTGTCTGTCTGTCTGCCTTGTTAATGAATAAAACAAGTACCAACAGTTTAATCTTTTATTTTGATAAGGCCAAACAAAAAAATGTGTGTTCAGGTTACATGAAAAAATATACCAAAAAAGTAGGAACAATCCATTAATGCTTAAAGGGTTAAAATCAGTCGATCTAAAAATTATTCAAATGTATCGATTGCGGCTAAAATGGAATAGATATAGGGTATGCACAAATTGGTGGGACTCCCACTTTTTCCAGTGGGACTCCTACTTTTTGCAAGATGGGAGTCCTGAACTCCTGTTTTCAAAATCCTAGTGAGAGCTCTGGGTTTATATAGAATTAATTTTCTTTTGGTGACCTTGACCTTTTCAGTTTACAGCAGCACTACAGTAGAACCTGTGTAAAAGGGCCACTCAAAAATAGACAAATTCAGATCTTAATGACAAATGGTGGCTTAATGAACAGCACCCTAGATAAGCAGCGTATTTGCATAAATACGCAATAAAAATCATCAAAAAAGCAATTGAAATGAAATGTGTGCGTACCGAAAAGCAATTCTAACGATCGGTATGCAATTACATGCGATGTCATTGCGTACCATTTGGTCCATTTCTTTTCCATTCGGCTAATAAACAAATGCCAGTCGGGTAGTGATTTTATTTTTACTAGCGAGCGCGCAATATACTCCACTTTTATGAAAATATCGGTGCCAAGTCAAGTATTTCGCGGAAAAACAAAGTGAAAGTGATGCGAAGTAATCATGCTCGAATGTCAACTTTGCTTCAGGAACAATAAAATCCGCAAGTTTGATACTTTAGAAAGGCAGACGATGTGAGTGAATAAATATGCAAGCATATTTTCCGATGGCTTCATGCAATAAGGAAAGGTGTAATCACAGAAAAAAAAACGAAGCGCAAAAAAATATGAAAATACGCAATTGTTTTTGCAAGTACGCAATTGAGGATAACCAGGTTGCGTAAGTACCCAATTGACCCAAAAGCTTATCTAGGGCGCTGAATGAAGGTCTAAAGCATTGAGCATTCTGCAATACTTTTGACCTGCATTATATTAAGCGATAATTGGTCTTGAAAACCAGTCTTTCGGTCTTTTTGAGAGTGGCCGTTTTACGCAGGTTTTACTGTATATGTCTATTTCTTAATGTTGGTCCTGATCTGGATCCAAACTATTTGACACTCTGATAGTGTTTGTGAAAGAGCTTTTTGAAAAAAAGTTAATTATGAAAAAAGTCAGCAGACAACAACAAAATCATGAAAAATTAACCAGCATGCAATGAGTCAAACAAAGCTATGATGTTACTTTCAGGTTTGGCAGAGACATGTCATGTTGTTGAAGAGAAAGGCGCCATCTATAATGCTGTACTAGGTCTTGTAGATGTTGTCAGGGGAACTAACTCTTACTACAAGATACAAGCTTTAGAATCAGACAAGACAAAGGCGTAAGTTACAGACAGCTCTCATTAACTCGGATGAAATTTCAACTGCTCATAAAAATTAAAATGCTGAAAGACAGCCATATTTCTTGTTTTAAATTCTGAGATGTTGTATCAGAGGGGGCCTCGGGTTCGAGCCTCACCGGCGTCACTGTGTTGTGTCCTTGAGCAAGACACATTTATCCTTGCTTAGTATTGGTTCAACCCAGGAAGACCCGTCCCGACTTAAATGAAAAATTGTTGACTGGGACGTAAAGAATCAAATCAAACTAAACAAAAAAACAGATGTTGTATATCCTGCTAATAAAGGGAGCAGCGTGATCAGAGTTCATAGTGTTTACTTCCTTGTTAAAATCTAGTCTGAAGTGCACTTGAGTATTTGCAGCAGATGTAAAAAGTAGACAACATTTAGGCCTTAAAAATATTGGTGAGATAAGGGTTAATATTTACAGCATCAATTGTTTATTTGACCCTTTGCCGCAAAACCAGGGTTCAAATTTAAGAATTTTATTCACTTGCTATAAAAATCAAGAGAGTATTTTTCTCACTTGCTAAAGGTATTGATCAACTTGCTTTTTTCTGAAAATGAATGTAGAATACTTAAAAGTGTTGAGATTTCAGGTCTGTAATGCATAGATTGTGTGACAAAGAAACCCTATTATTACCATCTTTCTGGTTTCATATGAGGTTTCCTGGTAAGCAGTGTGGATCCAGATCAGCCAACTTCTGAAGAAGCCCCACTGTTTACCATGCAGCTTAATGTTATGTTGCATGGTTTGATTGGTAACATTACAGGTCCACAATGTTTAGATTGTGTGACAAAAAACCCTATTATTATCATCTTTCTGATTTCATATGAGGTTTCATGGCAAACAGTGTGGGTCCAGATCAGCCAGCTTCTGAGGAAGCTGGCTGATCTTGATCCCACTGTTTACCATGCAGCTTATGTTATGATGCATGATTTGGTTGATATCATGACTGTGTCTTGTTTTCACATGCTAAAAATAGCAAGTGATGGCAATTTCTTTTTGCTTTTGGAGAAAACAACTAGCATTTAGCAAGTGCTAAATTTGATTCCTGAAAAAAAAAAGATTACAGTACCTTAATTAGTGTGCGTATTTACTCAAATAAATTTTCCAAAAAAGCAATTAGAATTGATCTGATAGGGTAACAAAAAGCAAAAGAAACTCAGTATACCCAGTACAATCAAATAGTCATGGGTACCGGATTTTATCACAAAATTAAATTGCCGTCCACAGTTCAGTTTTAGCTGAGTGGCTAAATGTACACAGTCAACTGACTGGTTTTCAGCATTTATTCAATATGATCTGAGAGAAAAAAGTCAACTGTGAGCATCATGTTATATTCATAGCAATAATAAGACATAAAATGTATCAATTGGTAGGTAAAGTTTTAACATTTACAAAAATACCCAAATAAATATTTATTAGAAATGTTGAATACCCAATTAACATTTGCAATACCCAAATGAATGAAAAAGGAATTTCAGGGTGGGCACTCTTAATGTGAACACTCTTAAAGGGAGGGTCTGCGAGGTGGTGGAAACACTATCTCGTAGAAAAGTAGACCTTTGTTGTGTCCAAGAGACCAGATACCGGGGTGGTCATTGCCGTATAATAACGGGCAAAGACTCAAGGTACAAACTGTTCTGGTCTGGAAACAACAAGGGTACTGCTGGTGTTGGAGTGTTTGTGGCGGAGAAGTGGATAGAGAAGGTATTTGAGGTCAAGCGAGTCTCCGACCGGATCATCCTGGTGAAGATCATAGTCGGTCAGCGAGTGCTTTGTCTTCTGTCTGTCTATGCCCCACAGTGTGGTCTCAGTGATTCTGTAAAGGATCTATTCGACGACCAACTTAGGGCCGTGACTGCAATGATCCCAGCATCGGAATTCCTCATTCCATGTGGTGATTGGAATGGCCATGTAGGCAGTACAGGCTCCGGTTACAAAGAAGTTCATGGAGGCTATGGGTATGGCAAGCCAGACCCTGATAGTGAGGGTGAGAGGATCCTGGAATATGCACTAGCATATGACCTGTTCCTCGGTAACACATGTTTCAAGAAACGTGACAGTCACCTCATTACATACAGGTCCGGTAATACAGCAACCCAGATAGACTTCATGTTATTTCGAAAGAGCCTGCGCAATCTTGTTATGGATGTGAAGGTGATTCCTGGAGAGGAGGTTGCTCTGCAGCATCAGCTCCTTGTGTGCGACATGATGATTGATATGCCGCCCCAAATCAAGCGCAAATTCACCCCACGTCCAAAAGTGTGGAAGCTCAGAGATCCTCAAACATGTAGCCGATTCCAGGAAGTCTTCAAGGCACATGTGCCCGCTGTGGAAACTGAAGCGGCTACTACTACTGAGGAAATCTGGGCGAAACTCAAGACAGGTTTGCTGAAGACAACAGAGGAGGTGTGCGGCACAACAAAGCCCCACCGATGGCGAAGTGAAACTTGGTGGTGGAATAAGGAAGTAGATGATGCCATCACAGCCAAGCGCCAAGCTTTCAAAGCATGGAAGGCTGGCAAATGCACACGAGCATCATATAACACTGCCAAGCGCATCTCCAGACGTGTGGTGCACCATGCACGCCACGAAGCAGACAAGGTGGTCTATGAGGGCATTGACCACAAGTCGTCTGATATCTTCCGCCTCGCCAACCAGATGAGGAAAGAGAATGTTGATGTTGTAGGCGACAAGCCAGTGAAGAATGACACTGGGGAAATGTCAATGAGCGAGGAGGCAAAGCAGAATGCATGGGCTGAACACTATGAAAGGCTTCTTAACGTTGAATTTGATTGGGACCCTGATCACCTGTCCAATGAACCTCCGTTAGAAGGCCCGCATATCCCAATCACTATTGACATGGCGAAGAAGGCCATCTCAAAGATGAAGTCGGGCAAAGCTGCAGGTCCATCAGGCATAGTGGTGGAGATGATCAAGGCAGCAGGTGATACAGGGGCCACCATGATCCGAGATCTTGCTTCTGCGATTATCCGTGACGGCAAGGTCCCAACTGACTGGGAGGAAAGTTTCATTGTCTGCCTTTACAAGGGCAAGGGTGATGCTTTGGATAGAGGCAACTATCGAGGCCTCAAGCTGACTGAGCACGCCATGAAGATCCTAGAGAGGATTGTCGATGGTCTCATAAGACAGGTGGTGTCTATTGACGACTCCCAGTTTGGCTTTGTCCCAGGAAGAGGCACTACAGATGCAATCTTTGTGGTCCGGCAGCTGCAGGAGAAATACTTAGCAGTGAACAAGAGGCTTTATATGGCCTTCGTGGACCTAGAGAAAGCATTTGACCGTGTCCCTCGGAAGGTTATCTGGTGGGCCCTGAGAAAGCTAGGCGTTGAGGAATGGATTGTGCGGTTAGTCCAGGGAATGTACGCTAATGCACGAAGCCGGGTTCGTGTTGGCGAGGGTTTCAGCAAAGAGTTTGAGGTGAAGGTCGGGGTCCATCAGGGATCCGTACTCAGTCCCTTGCTCTTCATCATTGTGCTGGAGGCCTTGTCACGTGAGTTTCGGGCTGGTGTTCCCTGGGAGGACCTATATGCAGATGATCTTGTCATCATTGCTGACTCCCTAGAGGAATGTGTCAGGAGGCTCTTGATATGGAAAGAAGCCATGGAGAACAAGGGATTGAGGGTGAATGCAGGAAAGACAAAAGTCATGATCTGTGGTACAGGCCTGGACCTCTTGCAGAGTTCAGGCGAATACCCATGCGCTGTCGTACAGGAGTAGGCAACAACAGCATCTACTGCAATGGCTGCAAACTTTGGGTGCATAAGAAATGCAGTGGGCTACAAAGACTGACACCAAATCCTGATTATAGGTGTGCACGGTGCATGGGAAATGCTCGCCCTATTGACGGCAGACCACAGAGTGAAGTCCAGGTCGGACCTGATAAGCTTGAGGTGGTAGCTTCCTTCTGCTACCTAGGTGACATGCTTTCTGCTGGTGGAGGCTGTGAAATGGCAATCACTACTCGTGTGAAAGCCGCCTGGAAGAAGTTCAGGGAGCTACTACCAGTTCTCACATCCCGCCACCTCTCTTACAAGACCCGTGGCCATGTGTACAGCTCTTGCGTGCGGAGCGCCATGCTCCATGCCAGTGAAACTTGGCCACTTACCAAGACGAACCTGCAGCGCTTGCAACGCAATGATAGGGCCATGATCAGACAGATCTGCAGTATCAAGCCAGAGGATGTGGCCAGGGTAAGGTCAAGCGAGCTACTGGCAAAGCTTCAGCTTGAGGACCTCGACCTCATTTTGAGAGAGAGAAGGCTTCGCTGGTTTGGGCATGTGGCGCGCTCGAGTGGTGCAATCAGAACAGCATACGATATGCAGATTGACGGCAAGCGGGGGGCAGGGAGGCCCAAGCAAACATGGAAGAAACTGACAGAGAAAGACTGCCGTGAGTGGAAGCTCACCACAGTTGACCCTCAAGAAAGGAGCACCTGGAGATCAGGTGTGAGATCTGCTATGCGTGCAGCTAGCCAGTTACCTGGAAAGGAGCCCACTGATGTGGATGATGCCCCTGCACCTGCACGTTAATCAAAAATCCGATTATGATTATATGATATATGTAACATACCCAATTGTTCAAAAAATTAATTAAGCTACTGTATTTAGGACAAATTGACGCAAACATTTTTTTTTGATATTTAATATTTGCCCATTGAACTACATGAACACTGTACTATTGTAGATGGTGGTTGTACCGTGCCTGGGGAAGAGTTGGAACAACAGTTGGTGGCAATAAGTTGGAGAAATGTGGTTCGAAGCGATCGGTGATGGACAGTTTCATGGCCCTGTATGCTGAGAAAACCAATAATGAATGGGAAAACAGAGACAGCTTCAAGAAATTTCCAAACAAGTTCTATCCCCTGGATATAGACTACGGACAGGTAAAGAACAATACATTCATAATGCCAGGTTTGGGGTCCACAGAAATGGAACATGTTATGAGTGAATCTTGATATAAAATGACTCTTTTATGAAGGAATTACTTTGTAAATTCCTTGGTAAAAAATTTGGATGCAACACAACATGACTATTAACCCATAAAGCGCCACCTATAATTTGCAGCAGACGGCAATTTCAAATTTTGCCACTTTTTCAAAAATAACAAATATGGCCAGCAGACGATTCTCATGAAATATCATTCCTTATTTCTTTGGAAAATAAGGAAAGATGTCACAAAATTTGTTGTCTGCTGCAGTTGTAATTAGCGCTTTAAGGGTTAAAGCCAGGTTATAATGAGGTGTGTTATAAAAGGACTGTGATGTACTTATAGTTTTGTCGTACATGGTCAGAGATTTTATTTGGCCATTTTTAACACCTTATATGGGAGTCATTCCCAATCCAAAAATGGTCTTTATTTTCCCAATTTCATGTATTTTAGTGCTTATTTTCCCAATTTTTATGATATATTTTCCCAAATCTGCAGGAAAAGGTAGCTTCCCAAAATCCCAAATAAAATCACTGATGGTTTGGCATGAGTTACAATTGATCAGTAAGTATTTACACCAGTCATCATTCTAAATTTATGTATAATAGTACATTATTTTTGATGAAATTCGCCAGCAACTCAAAGCATTCCTTTTGAATATTTAAACAGATTTGTTCAGGCCTACCTTTTTATTTTTTGTATAGTTATTTTACGTTAGTGATATAGGACGTTTTCCACAGACAATGTAATGATAGCTATATAGGCAGTTGTATGCATATCTAATAAAATCATATTGCAATAGCAAATAGGTAATTTAATTAGCTTTATATTATGCCTTTGTTCATTATAACATCAATAAATGGTGAAAATTGTGACATTCGATATAAATACAAAAAAAAATTGTCGATGAACTGTCTTCAATTCTGTCGGTGAACTGTCTTCAAAATGTGTGTCGGTGAACTGTCTTGTCGGTGAAATGTCTCGATTCCTTTGTAAATTGCAATGCCTGTTGTACATGTATTATTATAATAAATATGGTAACTCCTTAGATCTGTTTAATTCTTTGCATGCTGGGTAATTTTGATTGCATATTTGTCTTCTGCTGTTTTTTTAAAAATTAACCCATTTAAGCTGAATGGAATTTCCAACTATTATCAATTTGAATGGTCCATTTCTGTTTAAAGATTTGTTGTGAGGTATTTTTCATTTTTCTTCAAATTTTAATAGAGCATTCTGTAAGCAAACAGTGGAGACCCTGATCAGAAGCCACATTCTTTGGCGTCTGTTCTGGGTATGCACTGTTTGCCTACGTCCCACAAAAAGAACGCTAGGCTTATATGGATTAAGAAAAAAAGGAAAATATCAGAAATGCCATCAGAGTGTCAAACAGTTTGGATCAATGCAACTCCTTCTAAAGTGATAGTTCCTTCTTTTTGACCAAAAATGTCACTCAGTGATAATACAATCGCTAAGTACCACTATTTGCCTTGCATACAATACCAAAATCAGACCGCTGTGGCTTATGGTTGGCGAGCTGCAACGAGAATTCTAAGGCAACCCCCATTTTTAAAGTCACAGAGTTCCAAAATTGTGCCTTTTTGCAAAAAAAAAAAAACGTTTTAAACCAACATCTGTTTTTGAAAGCAAAATGGTAGACAAAATCAAATCAGGTAATTTTATGTTTCTGTAAACTTTCATTTTGTCTAAGTGACGTCTTTAATTTTTTGACGTACTTGCCTTTTTTTTTATAAAAACGAATATTAACAATTGAAAACTTTTAATGTCACCATATAGCCCTCAAAACATTGCATAGAAGACATAAGTATCGCGACATGACCAAACAAAATGCGTCTGTAATGACTGTATGAAAAAAATAGGTTGACGTCAACAAAGATACGCAGCAACTTGGATCGTTGATAAAAGATACTTCCAAAGCGTGTTAGTGTTTTTCTTTAGTTAAGACATCTGGCTTTCAAATCAAGCTGCTTGTTTTAAAATCAAATGAGACATCACTTTTTAGACACCAATTGTTGAAATTTGCTGACGTCATTATAACGTCAGAATGGAAATCGTAATCAAAACCATTTTACAGCAAATCATTACTCATTGTTGCAGGAACACAGAATATAATTAAGAAATTATTCTCATGTCATCCACATGGTATGTATGTATGTCATGAAGTTGAAATGAAATATGTTTAAACTAACACTAGTAGACTAAATTTATTAGTGATGTTGATTTCCTTACACAGGAGGAGGATGGAGGTGATGTGAAGAAGATTACCCTGAAAGATTCCCATTCTAAACTCCCCAAGTCAGTCCAAGATATAGTCTGCATGATCTTTGACGTGGATAGTATGAAGAAAGCCATGAAAGAGTTTGAGGTAAATTTAACCTTTTTTCCAACATTCACAGCAATTGTAATCTGCTCTCTTTTCTGCTTATGTATTTTGGTAGCCTATATTGCCTACAGTAAAGATTGTGTAAAATGGCCATTCTCAAAAAGACCAAATAATGGTTTTCAAGACCAATTATCGCTTAATGCAGGTCAAAAGTATTCTGCAACACTTCCGACCTTCATTAAGCTACCATTTGTCATTAAGATCATTGTTTTGTCTATTTTTGAGTGGCAGTTTTACACAGGTTTTAGGGAGCACAGTGGCTCAGTGGTAGAGTGCTTGACTCGAGACAGAGGGGCAGCAGGTACGAGCCTCACCGGCGTCACTGCGTTGTGTCCTTGAGCAAGACACATTAGTCCTAGCTTAGTACTGGTTCAACCCAGGAAGACCTGTCCGGACATAACTGAAAAAATTGTTTCCTAGAGCATTGTCCTGGTGAAACAACACATTTCACATTTACTGAGTGTTTGATCTTAAAATGAGCCTCATAGTGGAAAAACCTGTCTTTGGGGGTTTTCGCCAAGTCCTGCTAAAACCAGCCTGCTCAGCTACAGGGGCTAGCTAGAAAAATGAAATTTTGCTCATAGCAAGTTTAGATATACTACTTTAAAAACAACGAATAACAAAGGTGCTGAACAGACTGTGCGGATGGGCAGGCTGGTCTGCACCTTTGTTGTTCGCAAACCCCCGAAGACAGGTTTTCTGGCGTCGAAGCCCATATGTTCTTACTTGCTTAAGAAGTGATTTAGGAGCCTTCATGGTGTAGTGGATAAACGTGTTTGTCATGCTTTCGCGTCTGTCCATTACAGCTTTGTGGTCACCTGCTGGGAAAGGGTGGACCTTTTGGCTCTCTTGTATGTGATGCTTTATTGTGCTTTTGTTACTTTCCCATGTGGTGTCCTGGGTCAGGTGTCACCTGGTGTGGTGTTTGGTTGTAGAAATTCATGGATTTTGTCTTCTTTCTTACTTTAAGCAGTGGCCCCACCTCCATACAACCTTAGTTGTTGTTAGTATGTTAAACACAAAAACAATGAGAAGGCAAACAGTGTAGACCCAAATGGGATGCCACATAATGCCACATACAACCAGGGTCTTCACTGTTTGCTTGAAAGATAATCAAATAACAAAATATACATGATGCCCCTAAAATATTAAATAGACATGTCGCATTGATAAGGCTAGAAAAATCCACTCTTGTTAAAATGCCTGGGATAAATCTGGCTGTATAATTATTTTTACAGATTGATTTAAAGAAGATGCCCCTAGGAAAATTATCTAAGAAGCAGATTCAGTCAGCTTACTCTGTCCTAACAGAGCTTCAACAGGTAGGTGGTTTCAATGGTATAAAACTAATAGATTATCCTAGCCAAGAAGAATTTCACATCTTTCAATCCTGAAATTAGGCAAAACTATCTTCATATATCTTCCTGAGCTTTACTCCATAACCCTTTAATATAGAGGCCTGCTGTAGAAGAGCATCCCTCCAAACAAACATATCTAAATTTTTCAAGGGGGTGGGTGGCTGGCTAGGGCAGGGAGAGTGGGGTTGTCCTCTAACAATTCTTGTTTTGATAAACATTTCTAAAAAACCTTTTGCATTTCTGGTTACTTTTATCAATAGCCATAATGGGAGCGCAGTGGCTTAGTGGTAGAGTGCTATACTCGAGATCGAGGGGTTGTGGGTTCGAGCCTCACCGGCGTCACTTTACCTGAGATCAAGGGGTTTGAGCCTCACTGGCCTCACTGCGTTGTGTCCCTAAGCAAGACACATTAATCCTTGCTTAGTACTGGTTCAACCCAGGAAGACCTGTTCCGACATAATTGAAAAATTGTTGACTGGGACGTAAAGAATCAATTCAAACAAAACAAACACTTCTCATTGGTCGTGTCATCTTTTTTTCTTGATGCTTGTTCAAGCTTGCCCAGGAAAAAGTGTGGTTAGGTGAACTGATCATCCCGCCATGACCATAGCTGTTGCCTGGGACGTAAAGCAACAAAACAAACAAAACAAATACTCACACCTTTTTTGTGTTTCAGTTAGTAGAGAAGAAAGGTACAGCCACGCAGTTCTTGGATGGATCAAACCGATTTTATACACTTATACCTCATGATTTTGGCATGAAGAAACCACCGATGCTAGACACCAAAGAAATTATCCAGGTAACAGACTTAACTATAGGGAATTATTTTTTGAAGAGAAATATGTTGCCTTTTGTTACCCATATAAGCCTAGCGTCCTTTAATGGGTCATCGGCAAACAGTGCAAAACCAGATCAGACTCTGATCAGGTTCTGCGCTGTTTGCTTACATTTATAATTGCCCATGTTTAACTATTATTGCTACAACAAACAACACCAAACTTGTAACACAAATGTTTTATGATCTGTATTTTGCGGGCGGATTTCTATAGCACTCTGCCATTATTAGTATTTGCAGGCGAACAAAATACATCATCAGAGCTAGTACGGGTAATTAGGTTCAGCCATTTCAGCACACGACCGTTAGACCAATAGCATTCAATACCGCACCAAATACCTTGAGATATTTCTAGATGTTACAAAAGAAGTTGATGGAGTTCAAGAAGGTACAGGAGTATTTATAATAAGGCATAAAGGCTGAATACATAGTTACAGTTTAACCATTGTTAATCGTTCATTAAAATTACTCTTAAAATTCACTTTATAGGACATTTGCCTGGACCATTTACCATAAAAATGCTCGTTTCAGTTGTTAAAAAAAAAAGAAAAAAAGATTGCAATCCAATGATTTCGGCTGTGACGAATACTCATACTCGATTTTCATGTCTGATCCGTGAGTATCCAAGTACTCGGATACTTGCAGCAGCCCTAAAAGTTACCTAGCATGTGATATTTCAGACCAAGACTGAGATGTTAGATAATTTACTAGAGATAGAAGTAGCCTATAGTCTACTGAAGGGTGGAGATGGCGGTGAGGACCCAATAGATGCTCACTACAAGAAACTCAAAACAGAAATTGTGGTAGTTATCTTACTTTTGTTACCAATTAAAAAAATCCCTATTAGATCATACATTGAGACAGGGCCACCAATCCAGTTCCTTCATTGCATATACCAATTGGACTAAACTTTCTATTTCGTCATTTTGAGAGCAAAAGTTACAAATCGAGCAATACTATTCGATGAGAGACTTATTGAACTTTCCAACACCGATATCAGTTTTGAGAGGATATTCTGCTTGACAGTTTAAAATGGTTTGTAATGAAAATTTCTTTTTTCTGAACTTCAACACAGATTCTAGAATCAGTTTATGTGCCAGGTCATCATAGCTCCAGATAAGGCTGCGTATTGCGTATTTACGCAATTTCGTGAACGTGAAAACGCAATTAAATTCATTTCTGTGCGTACAAAAACGCAATGAACATCCTTGATACTCAATTCCGAACTTTTTCGTAGCTTATGACGCTACAGTATTCAGTTTCCGATTGTTGTTTTTCGCATTTCAAGCTGTTGTTGGGTACAAATTTATAGACGACGTGGCGCCGAATCTAGTTTATTAAATTAAAAACCATTCAAGGAACATTCTTGGCGCTGTTTAGCTATACCCACTATTCACACGATTACGACATTCGTCTTGCTTTACAGTAACAATGGCGTAACGTGGGCGAAAAAATCGCAGAGCAATTGAATAATATCATATCGTAACTAACCCTAATACCGCATTGGTGGCTTGAAGAATCAAAGATGACTTGATAGATACGTTGGTTTTTCGAAATAAGTATGAAAAAGTGATCTCAGATATACTTATATTGCCAGTGTGCTTTCTGAAAGTGAAACCGAAAGTAAACAAAAAAATCAAGAGAAACGAGGCCCGCTTTTAATGCTTATTTGCTTTCAGATGGATACCCAATACAAAAACTTGAAATACCCAATTTAAAATTTGAAATACCCAATTAAGCCAAAAAGAGGTGGTTAAATACCCAATTGCCTCCAATCCTTATCTGGAGCTATGGTTATGTCGAAGGTAGACATCAAGGGCATCAAAAAGCATTTTAGGATTTCTAGAATTTTGTATTGGGTGTGAAAAATCACGATTTTGCTGAATTTAAGGTCCATCTCATTCATAGAAAGTAGGTCCTTCTTCTTCATAACACAGTATTGATTTTATGCAATGAAAGAGCTGTGAGATAATAAGGGAAAAGTTATTCATCAGATTGTTCAGAAATCAACATTAAAGACTGAGTAGGTGTAATTAAAACACTCTTTGAAATTGAAGATTTCTTAAAATTTGTTATTCATCTTAGACGAGGTTGCTTAAGTTTCTCCAGAAAAAGTGTAATTTTTATGCCCCCTACATGACAAAGACAGGGGCATTAAATGTTATCCCTGTCTGTACATCATGTCAATTATGTCTACTCTCTAAGTCAAGTAATTTTGATCAGAGTTTTATGAAACTTGGTCACAATGTTCAATACCAAATGTTTTTCTCAAGTTTGATAATGGTCCCTTATGACCATATCACCATATACTTTCAGGAGTTATTGCCCTTCGTGTAAAAATTACAATTTATATGATGTCTGGTCTCTAGATCAAATAATTTTGATCACAACTTATGAAACTTGCTCACAATATTTAGTACATACAGTAAAACCTGTCTTAAGCGGCCACTCAAAAATAGACAAAACAAAGGTCTTACAGACAAATGGTAGCTTAATGAAGGTCAATTCTAATGCACTTGCAAATGCAACGCGACGTCTGATTGGATAACATCATAAATTTGCGACAGTATATCCTGCGATATACTGTCGGAAACCTGACGTCATTGCGTAACGTCGCTTTTCATTGGTTGGCAAGTGAATATATGCAGCTGGCAAGCAGTTTTATGCAGCTGGCAGCCGTTGGACGAATATGCGCTATAAAGTACATTTTCGCTGTCTTTTTGAAGGGAAAATTTTAATAGTGCATTAGAATGGGGATAACCATATTCAAAATTTTAATTTGGAGAGGTATATATTGCCGGATATACGTTCGGAGATCACGTTTTAGTGCTCCGCTTACGCGTCGCCGTAAAACTAAATTTCAGACCATATATCCGACGATATACCTCCCCAAATGAAAACTATGAATACAGTTATCCCCTAAAAGTATTGCAGAATGGTCTCTTAGAGCATTCTGCAATACTTTTGACCTGCATTAAGCGATAATCGGTCTTGAAAACCAATTTTTGGTATTTTTGAGAGTGGCAGTTTTACACAGGTAATACTGTAATGAGTTTATTATTGTAGCCATTGGATAAGAAGGGTGAAGAGTATGAGAGATTGGTGAAATATGTGAAGAACACTCACGCCAGTACACACACCATGTATGAGCTGCATGTGGAAGAGGTACATCTTACTTTATTCTATCAATTACAATTCATTAACTCTTTGCATTCTGGGTAATTTTATATACTTTTATTGTTGTTGTCTGCTGACTTTTTTTTCAAATTTCAAAAAAATTTTACAGGAACTCTATCGGAGTGTCAAACGGTTTGGATCCAGATCAGGACCAACATTCCAACACGAGAGATTGCAACATTATGTGCAGCATACACAGCAAAAAAAAATTGTATTCCTAGATGCAAATGCTTTTATCACATGACGTTTGGGAGCGCAGTGGCTCAGTAGTAGAGTGCTTGACTCTAGACCTAAGGACCACGGGTTCAAGCCTCACCGACGTCTCTGTGTAATGTCCCTGAGCAAGACACATTAATCCCAGCTTAGTACTGGTTTACCCCTGGAAGACCGGTCCCCACATAACTGAAAGTTTGTTGATCGGAGGTAAAAAATCAAATCAAACAAAACATGATGTCACGCCAGGGTGTGATGTAACGCCATAAACAACATAAATATTATGGTAACAGTTTGAATGGAGGGCATCGGACGCCCATAACAATGCCACGAATATATGGCAAAATCTGTACGTTCTCGCATTAAAACACAATTTAAAAGATTTTTTTTTATGTCATATGATAAATAGAATCTAACATTCATGATCCTGTCTTGTGGAATTTATTATACCCCCCGCAAGCTTTGTTTCCTTAATAACTCAAAGAGTCATTGCTGGATTTTCATCAAACCTTGCAAACATGTTCATATATGCAAGACAAATACTTTAGACAAAAAAGTAAGGGCTAGGGGCCAATTCTATTAGAGTTATTTCCCTTTGTAGTTCTAAATGGCTTTTAATATAGTGCTTTATGCTTATGCTATTATAGGCCATACACGGGCCGATCAACTCCTTCCACAGCTTTTGATGGAACAATTTGATACTTTTCCTATACAATGTAGACACATTGAACATATGCATGAAGGAGTTTGGTTCAGAAAAAATAATTTTTTACAAAATGACAGCTGTGAGAACTTAGACAATTTTTCCCTAATAAGGTGTTTGTATATGCATAGACGGTGCTCTTATGGGCCGATCACAGCTTTTTATGGAGCAATTTGATACTTTGCCTATACAATGACGACACATTTAACATATGCATGAAGGAGTTTGGTTTAGAAATAATACTTTTTGACAAAATGACAGCTGTGAGAACTTAATCAATTTTTCCCTAATAAGGCTTTTTGTATATGCATAGATTGTGCCTTCATGGGCCGATCAACACTTTGTTTCCTTAATAACTCAAAGAGTCATCGCTGGATTTTCATCAAACCTTGCAAACATGTTCATATATGCAAGACAAATACTTTAGACAAAAAAGTAAGGGCTAGGGGCCAATTCTATTAGAGTTATTTCCCTTTGTAGTTCTAAATGGCTTTTAATATAGTGCTTTATGCTTATGCTATTATAGGCCATACACGGGCCGATCAACTCCTTCCACAGCTTTTGATGGAACAATTTGATACTTTTCCTATACAATGTAGACACATTGAACATATGCATGAAGGAGTTTGGTTCAGAAAAAATAATTTTTTACAAAATGACAGCTGTGAGAACTTAGACAATTTTTCCCTTATAAGGTGTTTGTATATGCATAGACGGTGCTCTTATGGGCCGATCACAGCTTTTTATGGAGCAATTTGATACTTTGCCTATACAATGTAGACACATTTAACATATGCATGAAGGAGTTTGGTTTAGAAATAATATTTTTTGACAAAATGACAGCTGTGAGAACTTAAACAATTTTTCCCTAATAAGGCTTTTTGTATATGCATAGATTGTGCCTTCATGGGCCGATCAACTCCTACCACAGCTTTTGATGGAACAATTTGATACTTTGCCTATACAATGTAGACACATTGAACATATGCATGAAGGAGTTTGGTTCAGAAAAAATAATTTTTGACGAAATGACAGCTGTGAGAACTTAGACAATTTTTCCCTTATTAGGCTTTTGTATATGCATAGATGGTGCCTTCATGGGCCGATCAACTCCTACTACAGCTTTTGATGGAACAATTTGATACTCTGTCGATACAATGTAGACACATTGAACATATGCATGAAGGAGTTTGGTTCACAAAAAATAATTTTGACAAAATGACAGCTGTGAGAACTTCGACAATTATTCCCTTATATGGCTTTTGTATATGCATGGATAGTGCCTTTATTGGCAGATCAAGTCCTACTACAGCTTTTGATGGAGCAATTTGATACTTTGCCGACACAATGTAGACACATTGAACATATGCATGAAGGAGTTTATAATTTTTGTTTGCACAGATTCTACTGAAATCTTCTTATCAAAACTAAGGTCTTCTTGTTTTAACTATAACTTGCCAAGTTTTTTCACTGACTCTTACTGTGCGGGGGGTATCTAATAAGCATTGCTTATTGACTTTTTTCATTAAATTTGCTGCCAAAAAGTGATAAAAATACTCGGCTGCTGAGCATTTTTATCACTTTTCGCAACAAGTTTTATCAATTTAATAATTTTGAGGATGTGTGTAAGATCCTCTACATAAATCGGTCTGCTAGATAAGAGTATGTGATTAAAAAATTTTCTTCCTATTTCTTAACCAAAACATATGTTCTGGGTGCTCTAAAGGACAATTTCATTGAGACTGTTCTTTTGAGCACCCTAAAGAAATTGTAAAAAATGATATGTTCTAACACACATGCCTTTAGAGTCAATGCTAAAAAAAGTGTGGGATTTTTCAAACAATAGTTTAACAGTTTGCAAAGCGTGAGAAAAGTGCGAGCTATCTGACGTCATTTGTTACTGGAAAATGAAGTCATTCATGGCGTTTGACTGTGTAACATCGTTTTTAACATTGAAAGATGTTACAAATACACGTGAACGCATATGACATAGTCTAAGTATTGGCGCTCGTGATTTGATCTTCTCCACAACTGACCTCCAAACAGTGAATTATTACTCAATAATTCACTGCTACTGTTGTGCCAACCAAAAGTGACAGTGACGAAATATTTTGTTTACAATTGTTAAGTAAAACATTAACCTGTTACACTCCACTTGAGCTTATGTGAATCAAGAGATCACTTGTGTATTAATCCAATCCTGTGGATAGGATTAATAAACAAGTGATCTATCGATTCTAAGTCCCTAACAACTTTGTAAACAAAACAGGACGTCACTGTCACTCTTGGCTGGCAGGACAGTAGAGCTGATCGTTTTCTTTATTAGAAAAAATTCATAATTTTAGGCTCCAATTATTTGCTTATCTTGACCTATATTTCAGATCTTTAAGATAGTGAGAGAAGGAGAAAGCAAAAAATACAAGCCATTCAAAGAGCTTCACAATCGGCAGTTATTATGGCACGGTTCAAGAACCACCAATTATGGCGGGATTCTATCACAGGGATTGAGAATTGCCCCACCAGAGGCACCGGTGGTAAGTATTTTAAGAGAATTCCAGTGTGAGATGTGCAAATACTTTTACGTCAAGTTTTGCAATGACACAAAATCATGTCAGTAATATTGTTTCATGCATGTGCACTTGGCAATATGGCCTCAAAGATGTCCAAAAAATCTAGACTAGATCGTAAAATGGTTTTCAAAATACATGTCAACCTCACTATCTCAAAGTCTAAGGGAATGGAGAAGATACTTCGAGTTATCCAAAGTTCGACATAAGCGAAATTTGACGTCGCCCAAATATGGTGTACATGTTCAATTTTTCCAAGACATACTTTTGCAGTACACGCGTAGCACTGTTTCTGAAAACTGGATAGAAATGAAGACAAAAGAAATTCATTTTAGTTTGTTTTATTTCCTTTTTAATTACATTGTGGACCGCTCTGACGCCACAGCCTTAGCGAGGGATAAAGGACATTGGGAAAAAGGTGATTTTTTTTAATCACTGGTTATAGGGAAAAGGTGAAATCAGGCTTTAGTTATTCAAATTTCCGATTGTTTTTTTTTTTCAAGAGAATAAACAAACATAAATCCAAAACAAGTTGTTTAAGCAAAGACTGTTGAAAATATCTCATCAATGGACACCGATAATTTGAATGGCACCACTAATTTTCTGATGTTCAAATCAAGCACACCTGGGTGATTATGCATTGTCAAGGTCAATCGATGCAATTATTTATACACAAACAGCTGATCAATGAACAATGGCCGCCTTAACTAATTGACGATTACCCGCAATAATGGATTATACTGGACTGAATTAAAGGCTATTTTTCAATGTCTGAAGGTTAATTACTTTGTTTGACATTCATATTGTTTACTTTTTACACAAATTTTACTTCGACACAAGTAGTGGTAAAGAAGCAGAAAACTAATTTTCGAGAATTGAAAAAAACACACTTCGATATAGTCTAGATTTCGTGATAACCGAGTTCGACAAAAACAGGTTAAAAAAACAAAATGATATAGGGGAAATGCTCGGAAATGGATGATCACTTCAACATATGCCGTATATTCGAGATAAGCAAGTTTGACATAGCGAAGTTGACCTGTATTTCAGACTGGTTACATGTTTGGTAAATGAGTAAATTGCAGCTTAATAAGTATTTCAGACTGGTTACATGTTTGGTAAATGAGTAAATTGCAGCTTAATAAGTATTTCAGACTGGTTACATGTTTAGTAAATGAGTAAATTGCAGCTTAATAAGTATTTCAGACTGGTTACATGTTTGGTAAATGAGTAAATTGCAGCTGAATAAGTATTTCAGACTGGTTACATGTTTGGTAAATGAGTAAATAGCAGCTTAATAAGTATTTCAGACTGGTTACATGTTTGGTAAATGGGTAAATTGCAGCTTAATAAGTATTTCAGACTGGTTACATCTTTGGTAAATGAGTAAATTGCAGCTTAATATGTATTTCAGACTGGTTACATGTTTGGTAAATGAGTAAATTGCAGCTTAATAAGTATTTCAGACTTGTAACATGTTTGGTAAATGAGTAAATTGCAGCTTAATAAGTATTTCAGACTGGTTACATGTTTGGTAAATGAGTAAATTGCAGCTTAATAAGTATTTCAGACTGGTTACATGTTTGGTAAATGAGTAAATTGCAGCTTAATAAGTATTTCAGACTGGTTACATGTAGGGCTGGCTAATCGAAGCCACAATGCTAATCGATAATCGGTCCATGCATTTCGATATATAACCGATTAGTAATCGCTCAAACTTGACAGAGGGTCTGGGAATGTTTTGACAACTCTTGCATGGTCAATGACATTGATTTCCTCATCATTTCGCAAAACAACACTAAACAGCACATGTTATAGATTCAAAAGATGATAGGTTTTAAATAAAAAGTAGCACCTATGCTCAAAACAATTCGTCATCCACTCTGTTGGAAGAAAAATTGACTTGCTAATTGGCAAAGTCGGTAATTGAACTCGCAGTCCGCCGTGGTTTGTTGTTAATTTCGGCACGTTGAGTGAGTCATACAAAAGGAAGTCAGGTATGCATGACACGAACACCTTTGTGTAAAATATGACCAGCTGTAAACGTCGGTAAAATTAAAAGCTTCTAAACTCGAATTTAACCGCGGAGAAAAACAACTTTCATGCTAGATAATTCATCTGATGAAATTTCGTGATTTTGTACTACTTTGTTTAAAACAGAGGAGCGTAGGTATAACTTTCTCTATCAATCAGTTGTTGAGTTAGCCTGCAGAGTACAACGTTTTACTACTTCATCACAGCAATTTATACGCATCTACTGTTTACGACAATGCACTTCAGGGCACTTCCGGTTCAGACTGAAAATGAAAGGAGGCAATTACGCTTGGATTTTAATTGAATAAATAGACAGAACAGCCATTTAAAGTAACCGATTTTTGAATTTTCATATCGATATTGTATATCAACCGATTAACCGATATTTCGATTAATCATGCCAGCCCTAGTTACATGTTTGGTAAATGGGTAAATTGCAGCTTAATAAGTATTTCAGACTGGTTACATGTTTGGTAAAGGAGTAAATTGCAGCTTTCTTATGTATTCCAGGCTGGTTACATGTTTGGTAAAGGAGTAAATGACAGCTTTCTATGTATTTCAGACTGGTTACATGTTTGGTAAAGGAGTAAATTACAGCTTTATATGTATTTTAGACTGGTTACATGTTTGGTAAAGGAGTAATTTACAGCTTTATATGTATTTCAGACTGGTTACATGTTTGGTAAAGGAGTAAATTACAGCTTTATATGTATTTCAGACTGGTTACATGTTTGGTAAAGGAGTGTATTTTGCTGATATGGTATCTAAGAGTGCCAACTACTGCAGAACGTCCAAGCAAGACCCACAGGGATTAATGTTGCTCTGTGAAGTTGCTCTAGGAAATATGTAAGTAGCCTTTGGAGTTTTATTCTTATCATGATTGATTAGTGAAAGTTCTCGGGATTATTCCTTAATAATTAACCATACTGTAACAGCTTGACATACAGTGCAGTCCATTTATACTGTGAATTCGGAAATTTTTGCGAGGGTTTTATTTTTGCGAAACTTCGCATAGGGCAGGGTTGCCACGGTCAGGGAAAAAGTTCTGGAAAATGAAAAAAATTCCAGGTCAGGGAAAAGTCAGGGAATTTCATTTTCAGTCAGGGAAATTTAGAAAGTTGAAAAAAAGTCATGGAAAAGTCAGGGAATTTCAGAATTTTCCAAAAAGTTGCTAGTTAACGGGCTTCTGGAAATTTTATTTTCCATAAATTGCAAGCAATATTAGTGAAGGAATGCTTCTGAACATAAATTGCAAGCAATTTATGTTCAGAAACATTCCTTTTCCAATATTTATGGTTTGAGAATTTTCTTTAAAGATTAAATCAGAAAGCATAAATATTTATACAAAATTTTCGAATTGTCGGTGAATGAAAATGGCTAAAATTGTCCTTCCAAAATGGTCTGGAAAACGGTCGAAAGTCAGGGAAAAGTCAGTGAAAAGTCAGGGAATTTTGAAAAGGATATTGAGTGGCAACCCTGTAGGGGAAGTTTCGTGAAAATAAAATCCTCGCAAAATGGCGAAATCACTCTCTTGTTTACTGATATAGTTAAATCATGCCCTAGTCGTGAATTTTTAGCGTCGAAAATATGTTATTTAATGCTATTCGCGAAAATAAAATTCTCGCGAAAATTTCTGGATTTACAGTAATGTTATGTTTAGGGTCCATGAGAATGGACAGTGTTATAAGTGAATTGTGTTTTAAGGGACAATTTACAAAGGAATTATAGGAAAATGACCTATAATTATCCCCCGACGAAGTCGGAGGGATATAGTTTTGGCGTCTTCCGTGCGTGCCTCCGTCCGTCTGTCCACACTTTTTGTCCATCCAGAACCATATCTCAGTACCTATTGGTCAGATTTTATTCATTCTTGTTTATTTGTAAAATTCCATTGTCCCATAACATGACGGTTTAATATGAATATCCAAATCTGTCCCTTTATTATGAATTTAGGCAAAATATGTTGGCTTTAGATTACAAGTATATAAGGAAACATATATCAGGATTTTAAATATTTGATCTTTTAGGCTTTTTCCCCATACTTTGATCAGGGTTAACACTGTTTGTCATTTAAACACTGATTAAACGGACTACAGGCCTTTAGTTAAGAGTGCGTGGCAAGAAATTAATTTTATTATTTCTCATCCAAATCACATGTTGTGGGTACTCAAAAGAACTGTCTCAATGAGATGGTGCTTTTGTGCACCCAAAACATATGTTAAAAATGATGGGTAAGGAAATATTCCCCATTGTATGCAGAACAATTTTGTTTATCAGTCACACCTAATATTAACTGCATTGTTTCAACATGACCTAATAAACGTTTCCTATCTCACGGCATGTTACCTTTATCAGGTCATGATGACGTTGCACTTTTTGAATGACGTCGCTAATGACGCTGAATCAACACAAACATCAAAAATTACGCCATAATTGCTAGTTTGAAGATCGTTCAACAATGGGTAAACTGATAAATAGAATACCAGGTTCGGGCCTGTGATATCAAGTTTACGAGGCTCAGCTTCGAGAACGATTGTTGAATCGCTCGGCAAGCCTCACGATGTCACCAAGCGTTCTCAAAGCCTTGCCTGGTAACTTGATATCAAAAGACACTCACCTTGTATTCTCTATTTATCTAAACCTGTGAATTATTAAAATTTTCTGGATAAATAAGGTAAGAAATTTAGGTGTCTGAATATGTAGGGTCCTTGCCTTGTGTTTCAGGCCTGGAGATAAAGTGTGAAGCTTAAAAAATTTCTTATTTCTTAATCAAACATATGATATGTTTTGGAATTCAAAAGAACCGCCTCATTGAGATGGTTAAAACAAATGTTTAAACTGATGAATAAGCAAATTTTCACAATTTAAGGCCCTAATATTTTGTTTGTCTAGACTTATCATTTTTTCTAAAAAACAATTTAAGCATATGTATGTGTCAAAACCTGAAAAATTTCATGTTCACCCAGGGAAGGCTCAGATCAACCTGCGCGTCTTTTTTGTTTTAGAGCTGTCACAGGTCACACACTAGGGAGCGCAGTGGCTCAGTGGTAGAGTACTTGACTCGAGACCGAAGGGCTTGTGGGTTCCAGCCTCACCTGCGTCACTGCCTTGTGTCCTTGAGCAAGACACATTAATCCTAGCTTAGTACTGGTTCAACCATGGAAGACCCATCCCTACATAACTGAAAGATTGTTGATGGGAGGTAAAGAGTCAAATAAAACAAACAAAACAGGTCACATACAGAAACATTGAGTCTGTGTACAGGGAACACTAATCAGACTGGATTGATGTCCATTCTGATCTGAGTCTTCACATTTTCTGAGTTGCTTCCGATGAGCACCTACCTTTAGAAAAGCTTGCATTAGATGAAGCAAACATATATTTAAATGTTTTTCAGTTGACCGAAAAAAAAAGAAGAAAACATTCTTCTAGAAAAGTTGTGTTAAAACTCCATAGTTTTTTCATAGTTCCAGATAAGCACATTTTTATCCCCCGACCCGAAAAGGATCGGGGGATATAGCGATCAGCCTGGCGTCCGTCCGTCTGTCCGTCTGTCCGTCCGTCTGTCCATCCGTAGACAAAAGCTTGTGCGCTCAATAACTTTTATACCCTTTGAGATATTTTGATAATATTTGGTAGGCATGTATATCGGGTCAAGACGGTGTGTCGCGTGCAAGAATGGTTGCTCTCCCTTGCTGGCCTTTTGAGTTATCTCTCTTGAATGAACTTTATAAGGGGAAGCTTGTGCGCTCAATAACTTTTATACCCTTTGAGATATTTTGATAATATTTGGTAGGCATGTATATCGGGTCAAGACGGTGTGTCGCGTGCAAGAATGGTTGCTCTCCCTTGCTGGCCTTTTGAGTTATCTCTCTTGAATGAACTTTATAAGGGGAAGCTTGTGCGCTCAATAACTTTCATACCCTTTGAGATATTTTGATAATATTTGGTAGGCATGTATATCGGGTCAAGACGGTGTGTCGCGTGCAAGAATGGTTACTCTCCTTTAATGGACTTTTGAGCTATCTCCCTTGAGTGAAATTTAAATTTTATAGGGGGAAGCATGTGCACTTTATAACTTTAATACCCTTTGAGATATTTTGATAATATTTGGCATGCATGTATATCAGGTGAAGACGGTGTGTTGCGTGCAAGAATGGTTGCTCTCCTTTAATGTTTTTTGAGTTATCTCCCTTGAATGAACTTTATAGGGGGAAGCTTGTGCGCTCAATAACTTTAATATCCTTTGAGATATTTTGATAATATATGGTATATATGTATAATAGGTCAAGGGGGTGTCTTGCATTCAAGAATTGTTGTTCTCCCTTGCTGGACTTATAAGTTATCTCCCTTGAATGAACTTTATAGGAGGAAGCTTGTGAATTTAAAGGTAAAAATGAAGTCTCTACAGTCAGCCTTCCACTTTTGTTCGCAGTGACACTCAGTATTATCACATCAAATATATATACTAGGTTGGCTGCTTGTAACTGCATATCAATTACTTTTTGGTCGGGGGATTTGCCATCTCCTCTGATGGCTATTTTTTAGCGTAAAATAATAATTATTTTCTTACTCATCAGTTTAAACATGTGTTTTGGGTGCTCAAAAGAACCATCTCATTGAGACGGTTCTTTTGAGTACAACAATATATGTTTTTGTTGAGAAATAAGACAAAAAATCTTCAAAAACTTAATCTTATCTGGAGGCCTGTTTTTCTCTCTATTTCAGGTACGAGTTAACACATTCAGAGTTTGTGAACAAATTACCGAAAGGAAAACACAGTACAAAAGGTACATAAGTAAAACCTGTCTTAAGCAGCCACTCAAAAATAGACAAAACAAAGGTCTTAATGACAAATGGTAGCTTAATGAAGGTCAAAAGTATTGCAGAATGTTCCAGTGGGAGCATTCTGCAATACTTTTGACCTTCATTAAGCGATAATCGGTCTTGAAAACCAATTTTGGTGTTCGCTTTGAATGGCCGCTTAACAGCAGGTTTTACTGTACAAGTTATAAATTGCAGCAGAAATTTTTTCATGTCTGTATGGATTTTGATTTTCTGGAAAATAAGGAATGACCTTACATATGTATCATCTCTGAGTGGAGCGCAGTGGATCAGTGGTAGAGTGCTTGACTCGAGATTGAGGGGTTGTTGGTTCGAGCCTCACCTGAGGCACTGCATTGTGTCCTTGAGCAAGACACTTTATCCTCTGCTTAGTACTGGTTCAATCAGGAAGACCCGTCTTGATATGACTGGTAAAATGTTGAATGGGACATAAAGAATTTACAGATCCATATGTTGGTCGTCGTCCATACTCCATAAACTTTTTCTTCAAAAGACATCTCTTTAGCTGCGGGTCCAATTTGAGAATAGTTTCACACAAATGCTCTACTACCGAAATCGCACAAATTGTTGCGCTCCCTGAACAAAATTTCCACCAGAGATGAAACAAGAAAAATAGAGCGCAGTTGCTTAGTGGTAGAGTGCTTGACTTTAGACTGAAGGGCCGCGGGTACGAGCCTCAGGTGGGTCACTGCATTGTGATCCTTGAGCAAGACACATTTGTCCTAGCTTAGTACTGGTTCACCCAGGAAGACCCGTTCCTGTTTAACTGAAAGATTGTTGATGGGACGTAAAGAATCAAATCAAACAAACAAATAAATGAAACTAGAAAATCTTTAAACACCGTCTCCTGAACCGCTGGTCATAATTTATAAATTTAGCCAATAATGCCCTCCACTAAAATTGCACGAATTGTTCTGCTTTGCTGAATAAAATGGCTGCCAGAGCCAAAGTTAGAAAAAATCTTTAAATGCATCTCCTGAACCACTGGCATCAATTCAAAATAATTTTACACAAATATTCCCCATAATAACCTCCATCAAAATCACACAAAAGAGAAAAAAAATCTTTTAAAAAATAGTGCTACCTGGACTCAGGTGAGCAATCCAGGGCCTCATGGCCCTCTTGTTTGCCTAGTTATGATGCTAACAAACAATTTGACTGGTTTACTCAAAAACAACTTTATTTTAACCATTTCCTTCATGAATATTCATGCTAGGCTCTACACACTATGAATGATTATAAGTAAACGTTCATGTTGGTACACTGAACAAAGAAACTACTTGCCAGGTCCACTAGACTAGTGTAATCATATCTAATCATATTTCCATAAGCAAACAGAGTAGACCCAGATCAGGCAGCTCTTACAAGAGCTGCTTGATCTGGGTCTGCTCTGTTGCAAAAGCGTTAAAAGGCTGAGGTAAAGGGTTAATCTAACTTTAGTCAAATATTGTAAGAAAGAATAATTAGATCACACAAGTGTTAGAGATAAAATGTTAAGACATACATGTAATATATGAGATTTCCTACCCCTTTCAAGTCCCCCACACACACAGAAGCAACAAAATGCCTCCAGAATGAGATTTAGGCCAGAATTTTTTTATCAGTTGATTTACGAACCCTCCTACTGTAATATTCCGTAAAGTAGAAAAAAAAAATAATTTCTAAAATTATTTTTAAATTTTATCCGCCGACTCTAAATATTATTTGTTGCGTTGAAAAAAAATGAGGTTCTGTCTGAGGATTTTTGAGAGTGACACTGTTAAAAGTGATTGTCCTGTCCAGATTTTTAGGAAAATGATAAAATATTAAATATAAAAGATTTAATACAGACTGTTGGTTTACCTTACTAATTTTACTGTTTTTTTTTCTGGAGATATTAAAAAGAAAGAAAAAAATAAGCTCTGAAAATGACCAGTTAAAAAATGTCCCCCCCCCCCCTGACCCTAAATCTGAAACAAAAATTCCCATAAATCAACTTATAAAAAAAATTCTGGCTTTATGTTTACTTTTCTTGTCTGCTAATTGAGCAAAATGCAGATGATGAGTTTAAAAAAAACAAACCGGAAAACATTTGCTGAGGCTATTAAAAAAAAATTAGGCAGAGTAAAGTTGTCTGTTGTGTAGCTGATAGAGAATAATTTTTGGCCTGCATGAAAAAAATCAGTTTCACCTTGATTTGTATGTAATGTAGAAATGTAATGTAGAAATGTACACAAAAACAGCAATGGGTGTATGAGAATTTTTTTCTTTTAGGTATTGGTATGACGTGTCCCGATCCGAAGGAGACGTATACAACTCCTGATGGTGTAGTGATTCCCCTCGGACCAGGAACCAATTCTAACTGTGGCTATTCCAGCTTACTCTATAATGAGTATCCTTTGTTGAAAAAAAACAACAACAAAAGTTGAAAAAAAGCATTTTAGCCTTTTTCATTCTGGATACCGCTAAGCAGGTACTTTGGCAAACAGAGCAGACCCTGATGAAATGCCGCCATATGCGGTATTTCATCAGGGTCTGCACTTTTTTCTGTGTTAAAAACAATCTTCAGGGACAGAAATTCATCATTTTATATTGGCAACCCCTTAAAATACAAAATGGTCAATACCATGCTTATTGTAGCAATATCTATGGGATAATCTATCAAAATGAAAAGGGTTAAACGTTTTCTTACCAAGGCTTTATTGCTTATTCAAGAGAGATTATAAAATGCATATTCCAAAATATTAGATATATTCTATAGTCAGTTTGATTTATAGGCATATCAGGCCTGAAGGGACATTGTTCTGTATTGTGGTCTACACAACACACGTAAAAATATTTAGAATAAAACTATATATAAAAATGAAATTAAAAATACAATTTATAAACTGGTTGAAGCCCTGCAGTAGAATATTTTTACTGACCGTTCCAAGGCGGTACTTCTTTTGTAGATCATTTGTGTTATTAATGTCTTGCGTTTGTCATGCTTTCACATCTGTTCATTGCTGCCTTGTGGTCACCTGCTGGGAAAGGGCTGATCTCTTGGCCCTTGTTTGTGATGTTTAATTGTGTTTTTGTGACTATCCCATGTGGTATCCTGGGTCAGGTGCGGTACTTGATTGTACCAATTCCTGATCTTTGCAGCCTTTCTTACTAATTGTTGGGGTTTATTCTAGGACGCACGATTATGAGATTCACGCTAGTTTTTTCTAAGTTCACACACAAATTCTGACCCGATGAGAGACAGTTCATGAAAAAGATGCTAGCGCTGATCCTTTGTAAATACCCCTGTCCTCATGATGTCCTCTTCCCAATTTGCACAAATGGTTTTGCTCCGAACAAAGGGATTGAAAGAAACATTTACAAACGATACCTCTTCCTGAACCACTGGTCCAAATTCATAATAACTTCATAGACATGTTCCTCATAATGCCCTCTACCAAAATTGCACAAATGGTTCAGCTCTGCCTATCAATGGGGCTGCCAGAGCTCTAGATAAGAAATTTCTTTTAACGACATCTAAACCACTGGCCCAAATTCAAAATATTTTCACAGAATTGTTCCACATGACACCCTCTACTAGAATTGCACCAATGATTCCGCTCCTTTGAACGAAAGGGCGGACAGAGCTCTAGATAAAAAATGTCTTTAGACGACATCCCCTCCTGAACCGCTGGTCCAAATTCAAAATAATTTAGCAGAATTGTTCCTCATGATGCCTTCTAGCAAAATTGATCAGAATGTGCAGCTCGGCTGAACAACATGGCCACCAGAGCTAAATATAGAAATATCTTTATATGATCATGGGTGAATGTTTTCAGGATTAATCCTGAATTCAGCATTTTGAGGCTGGCTTTCCATAGAAAGTCAGCCTCAAAATGCTGAATTAGGGAGATTATAATAGCTTCTCTGATTAATTTTCAGATGAAACCTTTAAAACATGAAATTATCAATTTTTGTTGGCAGGATACATCCTGCAAGTTTAAAAATTTGAATTGTTGGCAGGATACATCCTGCAAGTTTAAAAATTTGATTTATCCTGAATTCAGCATTTTGAGGCTGGCTTTCCATAGAAAGTCAGCCTCAAAATGCTGAATTAGGGAGATTATAATAGCTTCTCTGATAAATTTTCAGATGATCTTCACGCGTTTAAAACATGAAATTATCAATTTTTGTTGGCAGGATACATCCTGCAAGTTTAAAAATTTGAATTTCTAAGGTTCAGGATTTTGGAAATTTTGAACTTTCACCTATGTATGATCTCTTTAGCCACAGGCCAATACATCATCTCTTCATGTGCCAGGATTCAGGTGAGCGATCCAGGGCCCTAGGGCCCTCTTGTTATTTTAAAATAAACTACTAGAAGGTCTGGAAGATACTGTGATGAGGCGATACATGATGACGTCACTTGGACATTCAATAATGTCTTTGTTTGTTTCACTTTGTTGTTTTACGTGTTGGTCAACAGCTATCATGGTCATGTCGAGACGGTCAGTTCACCTACCCACACTTTTTCCTTGGCAAGCTTGACTAAGCAGTTAACCAGTACTTCGTGCACATATTTTCCCTTGTAACTGACAACAACCCTTCTTGAATCAGCGGAAGGAGGAGAATGACCGTAGAAATTATTTCATGATCAATCTCCACGAAAGTATGGGACCGGGCTGAGATCTCTGGATCTGCAGTCGGACTTGTTACAACAATAATGTCACTTGACGACCATGTATGTGAGTTTCAAATTAACAACCAATTAGCAGCCTACACATGACAGCCTGAGTAAAGCCCCGGTCCAACAGTGCTTGCAACCTCCCGCGACTGAAATAATTTACAATCGCAAATAGGTTGCAGAGGTTGCACAAGGTTTTATAAAGGTAGCAACAAGGTCGGCGATGGGTCGCCGCACAAAATCAGTCACAGCCAGTCTTTTGAGCATGCACAAAAGACAAGCCACGACTGTTTTCTATTGCCGATGGTTGCAAAGGTTTTCTAGAATCACGGAACAGACGCCGATCTGTCGCTGACCAATTTCATTAATACTTTGGCTGTGAAACTTTAGCAGCTAGTCTCCGGCTAATCGTCGACTGGTCACCGACAGGTTGCATTGCCAGCTTCAACACAAAGCTATATTGCCATCATTTCAACACAAGCTTTGAAAGTGTGTGCATCATGGGGCATTGAGGTGGTCAAAAATAGACAGTAGTACCAAATCAGACGGTAAAAATTTCTACTGAAATTCAGGCTCCTGAATCTGATGATAATCTCAGCTGTCCTAGAGACAAATTGAGTTGGATATATCAAATGCTGAAAATGTAAGCTCAGGACTAGTAGGTCCCTGCAGAATCATCAAAACCACAACTGCAGCGATCTGATTTGTTGTAAGCAAAACAACTTCATATCTAATATGTTATCATGATGGCAACTTGCACAGAAATGATTTTCTTCCAAAAATCTTTTAAAAAAATGATGAAAGAACAGTCTCCATTCAGTCGCCTACCAGTCTCTGGTCAGTCGCCGACCAAACGCCGACTAAATGCTTAACGATTGCCTAACCTGGGGCGATTGGTCGGCAACAGATCTGAGACTGGTCGGCGACCATACCAATGATGAAAAAAAGAGAGTTGCAATGGTTGCAGAAGTCGCAATCAAAATCAGTCACAAAGAGGTCGCACCGCGGTCGCAAGCTCTGTGTGACCGGGGCTTAAGATAACATGGGTAAGATAGGGATTTCTATCCCAGGCTAAAATTTCAGATATCTTATCTGTTGTCACTTGTGCAAGAACTATTCTTTCCTTAACCTCGTGTTAGATTTATAGTGTATGATACAGCACAGATCCAGATGAACTATCTTCTTAAGATGGACTTCAAGTTCAAGTGGTGATCAATCTATAGATGGGCCTCCAGTTCAAGTGGTGATCAATCTTGAGATGCACTTCAAGTTAAAGTGACAGGCCCCCAGATAAGAGTGTTTAACTGAAAATCATTTTCTTAATTCTCAACCAAAACATATGTTGTGGGTACTCAAAAGAACCGTCTCAATGAGACGGTTCTTTTGAGAACCCAAAACACATGTTTAAACTGATGGATAAGAAAATAATCGCAATTTTACGCTGAAAAAGTTTTGCTTAACTGGCCCTATGAGTGATGATCAATCTTGAGATAGACAATTTCAAGTGATGATTAATCTTAAGATGGACTTCAAATTCAGTTGGTTGTCAATCTCAAGATGGACTTCCAAGTTCAAGTGATGATCAATCTTGAGAGGGACATCAATTTCAAGTGATGATCAATCTTGAGATGGACTTCCAAGTTCTAGTAGTGATCAATCTCTTGATAGTTTTACTGATGATTCTACTGAATTCCAACTTCATGTAATGATGAGCGGGGACTCCTTTATGCTTTGTTTTATAATGTGACATTTTATAAATCATGAAGTCTATTTTAGCCAGCACACAAGATTTCGGTACTAATCAAATTTGCGCAAATTGCCCATGCTGATGTATCCAGTGAAGCTTGAGGTCTAAATGTATGAAAATTATTTGGGTAAATACACAAATAGGCACACTAATTTAGGAACTGAGATGAAAGCTTTCATCTCAGTTCCTTAATTAGTGTGGCTATTTGTGTATTTACCCAAATAATTTTCCAAAAACAATTAAAATTGATCTATTAGGGTAACAAAAAGCAAAAGAAATTCAGTATACCCAATACAATCAAATAGTCATGGGTACCGGATGTTATCACTTTGCTGACCGCAGTTCAGTTTTAGCTCAGAGTGGCTAAATGTACACAGCCAACTGACTGGTTTTCAGCATCTGAGAGAACAAAGTCAATTGTGAGCAACATGTTATGTTCATAGCAGCAATAAGACAAAATGTATCAATTGGTAAGTAAAGTTTTAACATTTACAAAAATACCCAATTGAAAAGCCAAAATGCCCAAATAAATATTTATTAGAAATATTGAATACCCAATTAACATTTGCAATACCCAAATGAATGAAAAAAGCAGTGGGTAACATACCCAATAGTTCAAAAAATTGATAAATGTACTGCATTGTATACCCTACTTTGTGTATGCGAGCAGCGAAGGTTCTTGTGAGTCTGAGCATATTGTATATAGAGCATATTGAGACCAACTGCTCACCAGGGTGATAAGTACCGAAATCTTGTGCACTGGGTCCATTTGTTGTTAGAGGCAGCTGTTAAGATTTGAAAGAGGCTATACATGTTTAACACCTCCAGTGGAGGTGATTTAATTTTCTTTTTTCTCTACCATGCTGTATGTTCACGGCCACCAATCCAGCTCCTTCATCGCATATACCAGTTGGATTAAACTTTCTGTTTCCTAATTTTGAGAGCAAAATTTAGAAATCGTGCAATGCTATTCGATGAGACACTCATTGAATTTTCCAACACTGATATCAGTTTTAAGAGGATATTCTACTTGACAGTTTAAAATGGTTTGAAATGAAGAAAAAGGCATTTTTACAACTTCAACACGTATTCAAGAATCAGTTTATGTGCCAGGACACACTATTTAAGGTCTGTCGAAGGTAGACATCAAGGCCATCGAATAGCATTTTCGGAGGTCTGAAATTTTGTATTGGTAAGAAAAAATTACGATTTTGCTGAATTTAAGGTCCATCCCATTCATAGGAAACAGGTCCCTCTTCTTCATAACACAGTATTGATTGTATGCAATGAAGGAGCTGGATTGGTGATCGTGATGTTGGTACCTAAAGAATTGTCTCAAAACCTGTTACACTCTTTGCATGATGTATTATTTGCATGCTTTTTGGTTGCTTGATTTTTTTTTCAAAATTGACTTTTTCAAAATATTATTTCAGGGAATAACTTAAAGAGTGTCAAACAGTTTGGATTCAGATCAGGCCCAACATTTTGTCAGGCTTGATCTGGGTCTAAATGTTTGCAAAAGACATATCAGCAGATGACACTAGCAGGCAAAGAATTAAACTGATGGATAAGAAAAAAAAATCACAAATTTTCAATAAAAATACACACTTTAAACAATAATACTAAAATGGTTATGTTTTAACAGACCTAGAAAAGAGTGTGTAATTAAAAGTTAAGTTTCTTATATTTCCACCAACGCATATTTTGTGCATACTCAAAAAAGCTGTCCCATTAGAAAATATTAACAATTTTACACCCAAAATATTTGCTTATCTGGCCCTTTGGTACAGGATACAGAGCTTCAGATTAGGTTTCTATAATTATACACCATATACACTTAATTGTTGCTGTTTTTTCTTCTTCAAAACTGATGATTGTTTATTATATTTTAATTGTTTTTATGCTCAACTTTTGTCCTGCTGAACCCAGATTTATCTTATTTTGAAAACACTATAGATCCAGATCAGCTGGCTTCTGATGAAGCCAGCTGATCAGGATCAAATCTGTTTTCTACTCTGAAAGTACATGCTTACCACTGGAATGCTGAGGTTAGCAGGATAAAAATTGGGGAAGAGTGTAGTACATGAAAGTATTCACCATGACAAGGGTTCAGATAAGGAAATGCCATGTGATGGACATCAGCATGAGACAAGCATTGATTTGGAAAATGTGTTGTCTGATGTTGTCTGATGTAGACCATGCTGTCTGAAAGTTGAAAGTTTTATTCAAAGTAACATGAATGTCAGTATTGTAATATTGAATATTTGCTAAAATAGTACATATAGGCCAGCGCACAAGCTTTTGGTACTTATCCATCACATATGCGAAAAGCCTCCCTTAAAACCCCATGCTGACGTATCTTGCGAAGCTAAAAGTCCCAATTTTGGTTTGAGCCTTCATCTGCTTCCATACTTTGTGTATGTGAGAAGCCAACGCTCTGGTGAGTCTGTGCATTTACACAGACTCACCTGAGCCTTGGCTGTTGAGATAAGTACTGAAATAGCTGGCTGGCTTTTCTTTTCATTGTTCAAAACCATTATTATACCACTGTTTGTGTTTCATTAAATTTCACTCTCTATCCTACCAAATCAAAGTAGATATATATCTCTAGACGTTGTGTTTTGTGTAGAGAAAATTTCACCATAAGCTAGCTATCAAAATCCTTCAGCTAAACAGTCATGGCTGGAAGTTTTCAGGATTATTCCAGAATTCAGGATTTTGAGGCTGACTTTCCATTAGCCATTCTAATGCATTTGCTTTTGTAACCCGACGTCTGATTTGATAACTTCAAAAATTTGCGACAGTTTTTCCTGCAATATACTGTCGGAAATAGTTTGACATTATTACTTGTGTCACATTCTGTTGGATGACGTGCAGCTTCATGGGCTTGCAACACTTCAATTTGAGAGGAAACTGTAGAAGTGCATTAGAATTGGGATAACCATATTCAAAGTTTTATTTGGGGAGATATTTCATTGGATATACGTTCTGAAATCACCTTTTATGGCTCCGCTCACGCGTCACCGTACCGTATATCCGACGATATACCTCCCCAAATGAAAATTTTGAATACAGTTATCTCCTTATTGTAGCCATTTGCTACTAAAAATATAGAGTGGCTACAAATAGAAGTCATGGCTAAAAGTACAGTCTAGGTTGTTCAAAAATTACATATTTGCGAAAAAGTGTATTTTGATCAGCTTTTGTATTTTCAAAAATTGCTTTTATTATTCCTTCACACTTTATTAATGTGCCATATTTTACTCTTGAGATGTTGGATTATTTCAATACCATCCCGGTGTCAAACAGTTCAGATCCAGATCAGGCCTGACAAAATGTCAGACCTGATCTGGGTCCAACCTGTTTGCAAAGGTTATCAGCAGACGACAACAGCTGCCCCTAGTGGGCAAAGAGTTTTATTTACAAAACAACTTGTTGAAAGAACTTTCTGGCTAAAACTGCACAATATGTAGTGTTGTGGTTGTTAAATAAATGTTAATGATATTATGACTGACCATAGAAGTAAACCAGGCCTATATTTGATTCATTTCATGTTAAGTATAGTGATAGAAAGTTAAAAAAAAATACATGTACACACATCACCATCCCTTCCCCACCCCTATCCCCATCCCCTATCCCCATCCCCACCCATACAGCAGTACAGTTTTACAGACTTAGGCACCAGAAAGCCAAAGCTGGTAGCTGAATCTGAAAACAAAACACTACAAAACTCGATTTTTTGTTTTTCACATTGATTTTCGGGGATAAATTTTTTGTTTTTAATTTTACACAACTGTGTTTGCGATGAAAGTTGTAGAGAAAAAATAGCGCCAACTTGTCCAAATGGTTCCAACATCCAAGATGCTGCAGTTCACTCTGCGCATAGATGCTTATTTGAGCATTTTAACCAAAGCGCATATAAACTAAGTCAAATATGTCAGTCAAAAAATTCACTAACTAAAGTGATGGATGACTTGTTCAAATATACTTGGAAACAGCGCCTGATTGGCTTGTGCATTAAACTAGTGGGGTCTTCTGGAAACCGTCCGTTTTGGAGCACATGCATTAAGAGAAACATGATACCTCATGTGAAATCCCAATTTCTGTACCTACAAATTCTCATGCTCTAGGTAGAAACTGCACATGCACGGTAAATTTTGAGTGCTCAAATGGCAGGATTACACTATAAACAACCATTGATTTATGGTATATCCACCTCTTGTCGATATTCTTTTGAGACAAACCCTTTCTGTCAGCCTCTATGAAATTTACCTGTCAATGAAATACTTAGAAATTTTGCCTGAATTCATTTTATTGCCATTTTATTGCCAAATCTCCATCTGTGTACACAAAAACCTATTTGCGCCACAAACTTCAGACCTTTTGGTGCTTATTTTTCTCTACTACTTTAAATCGGAAAAAACAATTTGCTAAAATTAGAAATAAAAAAGTTACCGCCGAAAATCAAAGTGAAAAACATAAAAACTCGACTTTATGTCAATGTAAAAGCTGACTTCTGCTGTCAGTCAGTAGTGTCTCTTATACTCATCCCTGCTAAATAGTTTCTATGGAATTTTTTGGGAAGACCAGGTACAAACCCATTATCAGGCTGCCAGACATACGTATTTGCTACCAACTATGATCAGGCCCCAAGGTTATAAAACTAACTTTTTTCATGCTTGACTCAGCTGAGTATGAAATTTATCCTGCTCATAAATGTGAAAATGCCAACAATAGTTGGCATTTAAAAATTTAATAGCATGATAAATACAACATGTGAGAGACTTAAAACAAGAAACTTCTTCATTTGTAGGAACTATAGTTGCTCAGTTGAGTTGAGCATGAAAATAGTTTATAACCAGGGGGCCTGGCCTCACTGTTAAAATTTTTTTAATGCTCAACTCAACTGAGCATGACGATTCAACTGCTCATAAAAACTAAAATGCTGAATAAGGGTTTTCTTGCTATCAAACTCCCAGATGTTGTATTTATCATGCTAATAAATATTAAAATGCCAACAATCGATGACATTTAAACATTTATGAGCATGATCGTTTTCATGCTCATTTGAGTTGAGCATGAAAAAGTTTTATAACCTCAGGTAAAGGTTTCTAGTAGTATTTCCTATCATGTGAGAAAGGTTTTAGAATCTTAGTTATATGATATTTTGTTTTCATAAGTGTAACATTTTTTTGGTTTCATTAAAGCACAATCCATTGTACAGCATCTTGCCTTTCTTTTATTGCTGATAAATTTTTGTTTGGTTTTTGTTCTTTACGCCCCAGTCAACAGCTATGATCATGTTGGGATGGTCAGTTCACATAATACCACTTATTTTTCCTGGGCAAGCTTGACAATTAACGAGTACTTCGTGCACATACATTCCCTTGTAACTGACAACAAGCCTTCTTGAATCAGCAGAAGGGATGAGAATGCCGTAGAAAATATTTCATGATCAATCCCCATGAAAGTATGGGACCGGGCTGGGATCGAACTCTTGACCCCTGGATTTGCAGTCAGACACATTATCGACTGTGCTACGTCGCCGAGTATTGTTGATAAAGATGGGGAGAAAGTTACATCATTATTTTGCTCACATGACCCAAAACAAATGTAAGAACTGATGGATAAGAAAGTTTTTAGAAGTTTACGCTAAAAACTTTGTATATCTCGCCTAATGTTCTAGCAAAGTTATCTGAATATAGTCAATAGGGTGTTTCATTCTGCAGCAAATGCACTGTGTGGAAGACAGCAACCTTGTTTAGTGCCATTTCAAGGATTTTCTTACCTTTCTGGAACCTGAGCCAGAGGCCTGTTGAATTTGGGAAAATATCATTTGAGCCATCAAAGTTGGGAATTTCGATGCAGTTTAAAAGAACTGTACTGCCATTTTAAATGGATTAAAAACCATATAAGAAACTAGCATTGTAAAGCTCTGCCATATGCCATATTCATGAAAATTTGCAGCAAAATGTGAATGAAAAATAAGATGTGTGCATCACTTACAAATAGGATTCATGAAAAGAAGAGTGCATAATTTGCCAGAAAGATATGTGCATAATTTGCCAATAAGATTTGTGCATAATTTACTTCAGTGAAATAAGGCAAATTCCTTTGATACTGAAACCCCGTTTTTGGACTTAGACTTGTCCAAAACTAATGGCATAATTAGGACCCAGCCAACGAATGTTGGCGGAGCTCTATTGTTTTCAGCTTGTCCGTACGTCTGTCCTTACTTAAAATCAAAAGGAGACACTTCAATATCCAATTACTTTCTTTGCAAAATCTCTTGGCAAACAGGACACTTTGGTGCTCATTGAAAACAGCTGACAACTGCAGTTAACGCTATGCCCTTCACCTTTACCAGGGCTGTATGATATTACCTTAGTTTCGCATTTCATTCCAACTTGTAAAAACACCCATTCTACAAGTCTGTTTATATATAATTTGCTCATATATCATGATTTTAAACTCAAATATGATATTTTCGGACCCCTATACTAGAATATCTTAAAATTCGTCCACTCCCACTCCCAAATTTGAAACTATCCCCTATTTCCCACAGCAAGAAAGAAAACTTGTTCAAATCCCGGACGAAATGTATAACTTCAACTGCAATTTATCACCAGTGATGCTCGCCCTTTCTTCAGTCTCGGCACAGTCAGAGCAGTACAAACTGATTTTAACTTAAAAAGTGTTGTTTCTGGAATCAACGTTCACCACAGGTCGTGCATATTACGTTCAGTTGATTATATTACTAGTCATTATACTGTATCTAGGCAAATGAATGTTACACGTATGTTCAACTTTCATGGAAGTGCAGTCCGACTGAATCTATGACTACATGTGACGAACAGGGTGTTGATGGGATGTATAGAAAGCTGAAAATGTCTTAACCCTTAATGCGCAAATCGCAACAAAAGTCGTCTGCTTTAAGGCAAACAGTGTGGACCCAGATCAGACTGCTCCTACCCTGTTTGCTTCCATGCTTAAATTCGTCAGTAATGTTAGGCAATTATTTTCAGCAGATGACTTCAGCATTTTTGAGATGCATTTTTTCTTGGCGCTTTAAGGGTTAATTATAGTAGCTTACTATAGTTATCATATTGGCCACTATACTATACTTTTCCCACACTCAAAATGGAGTGACGTAGTTGGCCTCGTTGTGTTGCAGTTTCACTTGGTTGGACAAATACATGCATTTCTTTTATTTGTGTGAAGTATATCTAGAGCGTTAGACTTGGGATTGAAGCGGGGTTGGACAGGTGAATGGCAGATGTCTGCCCAGACTACACAGTCATGCATGGTGCCGTTCTGCACATATGGCTCCAAAATATTTCAAATGTTGACGAGACATGAACCATTATGTTGAAAAAATTCTCTAAAAATGAAATCATGAACTTTATTTGTTTATGTGTTTATTCATGCTAAAAGATATCGTTGTTTATTTCTACATATGTTTTAAGTTACCCTCTATCACCAATGCTAAACATGGAAATCGAAATAACCTAATTACCACAGCCCTTTCGTCTGTTGTATTTTGGGACAGATTATAGTGGCAGTAACATTTGGTAAGGGCTCTAAATATCTATGCCACAATACCTTAGGCCCTCCATTTTCAATGGTGGCTAGTTTGTGCCATTTCGTTTTGTGTCAAAAAAACGCCTCAAGAAAAGACGAAATAACCCCCCACCCCCACCCCCCAAAAAATGTGAAATGATGAAATAACGCCAGGTGAAATGACGAAATAACGAAATCGGCCATGCGAAAAGACGAAAAACACGCGTGAAAAATAGAGAAAAAACGCCCATGCGAAATAACACCATTTATTGCTCTTATTTTTCGTCTGGCGTCTTTTCGTTATTTCGTCCTTACGCCTGGCGTAATTTCGTCTTTTCCTTTTTGCATGGCGTTTTTTTTCGTTATTCCGTCTTTTCGGGTGGCGTTGTTTTTTCGCCACGCTGTAACCGTGGCTAGGCAAAAAGACACAAACCAACCAGCATAATTTTCCCATAGTCCAGTATCGATCAATAACACTTTCGTTGAACGAAAAATTAGCCCTGAGATAGCTTTCTGGCAAAGTGCTTGCTCAAGGACACAACTCCGCACCGCTCGTGGGATTTGAACCCTCTACCCCTTTGCAGTGACCTACAAATACTTCATTTGAAACGGTCAGATCTGTATAAAATCACTAATAAAAGTGCCCAAACATTTTAAGCAAATTATCCACATGCATGGTACATATATTGAGGTCCGAAATCTAACCCCATAAAATTAACCCAGCAGGCACATGACGTCAAAACAACGTCGTATCGACGTCGATGCGACCCCACACCGACCTTTTCAGTGTGCATCTAATTACTTTATACTGCACCAAAATGGTTTTGTGAACGTAAAAAAATCTCCTACACCATCGCGATCGGAGTCTGAGTGTACGCTTTTTTTATGTGTGAAAACAAAACTCAGCAAGTAAAGGTGCCAGTGCCTGATCACATAGGCTCCGTTTTGAAGTTTTGATTACATAGACCTCGCAAAATGCTAAGCACCAAAACTAAATTAAGGCTATCAATCAATATTTAAGAAATGAAATCAATTTTGGAATGTTCATGGAACAATGAATACTTCGGGTCTCTTGCAAGAGAAATCCTATTTTTTTTAGCTCACCTGAGCCGAAGGCTCATGGGTGAGCTAATAGTATACCAGTCACTCCGTCGTCCGTCCGTCAACATTTTCAAACATCTTCTCTGAAACCACTGGGCCAATCAAACTCAAATTTCATATGGAGACTCCTTAGGACGCGGGAACGAAAGTTTGTTCAAATGGTCCTGGTCACATGACCAAGATGGCCGCCATGCCCATATATGGTAAAAACCCTTTAAAAATCTTCTTCTCCAGAACCAGAAGGCCGACGACCTTGGGACTTGGTATGTAGCATTGGGGGTGTTGGGCCTACCAAGTTTGTTCAAATCATTATCCTAGGTTGACCTTGACCTACTTAACGTCAAGGTCAAATTTGCTTCCTAATGCATTTAAATGGGATTTTTTTGAAAAGTTGATTTTTTTAATACTGTTAAAGCCAAAGTGATTATTCTTACTTGATATGTTAAAACTAATGATACAAGGGCTATAAATAAGTTTCAAAGGTCAAGGTTGACCTTTGCCCTTTCAGCCAAGGTCGCTCATTTTGTGGTCCCATCAATATATTAAAACATAGTTTTCTCACAAACTGTTCGCTCAATTGAACTCAAATTTCACGTGAAGACTCCTTATGATAAGTTAATCAAAATTTATACAAAATATTTTGGTCGCATGACAAAGATGGCCGTCACGCCCATATATGGTAAAAACCTTTTAAAAATCTTCTTCTCCAGAACCAGAAGGCCAGTGACCTTGAGACTTGGTATGTAGCATTTGGGATGTGGGGCCTACCAAGTTTGTTCAAATGATTTTCCTAGGTTGACCTTGACCTACTTAACATCAAGGTCAAATTTGCTTCAGAATGCATTTGAATGGGAATTCTTTTGATTTTTTTTAGTACTGTGGAAGCCAAAGTCAGTATTCTCACTTGATATATTCAATTTAGTGTCTATAAATAAGTTTCAAAGGTCAAGGTTGACCTTTGACCTTTCAGCCAAGGTCGCTCATATTGGAGTCCATCAACATATTAAAACATAGTTTTCTCAGAAACCACTTGGCCAATTGAAATCAAATTTTATATGACAACTCCTTATGATTGGTTAGCCCAAACTTATACAAATTGTTATGGTCACATGACCAACATGGCTACCACGCCCATATACGGTAAAACTTTTTAAATCTCTACTTCTCTGGAACCAAAAGGTCATTGGCTTTGGGACTTGGTATGTAGCATTGGGGATGTGGACCCTACCAGATTTGTACAAATGATGATTCTAGGTTGACCTTGACCTACTTTATGACAAGGTCAATTTGATTCCTAATGCATTTCATTTATATGGAGAAAATCTTAGAATGTTCATTTTTCTATAACTGTTTAAGCCGAATTCAGAATAGTTAAACCTATTGAGACAATGGTTTTATATTAAGTACCAAATGTCAAGCTGACCTGTGACCTTTTATCCAAGGCCACTTATTTGGACTGCCACACACCTTTCTAAACATCTTTTTCTCAGAAATCACTGGGCTGTTTGCTGGAGTATTCATTAGATTGTTTAGGTGACTTGGCCACAATGGCTGCAACCCCCATATACGGTAAAACAAAATTTGTTCCATTATAAGCTGTACTTGACCTTGACCTTTTTTAACATTATCAAGGAGATCAGGTGAGCGCCTCAGGACCTTCAGGTCCTCTAGTTTGTGATTTTTTAGGAGGGGAGGTCCTCTTTTATTGCAAACATTGGGCTACATATGTATTTGAAGCATAAACGTATGACAGATTCCTGTTAAAATATCCATGATTTATGCACAAAACCAAGGTAAAAATGAACAAACGTACAAATAAATGCCTTATTTTTAAACATAGACTAAAATGGTCTGATTCGGATTCGAATCCATATCTTTTGAATGCTAATGACAGAATGTTATCCATTAATTGAATTTATTGCTTATATTTACAATTATTATAAATATCTAAAATACTAGAAAAGAGCCCACGCAAGCGCGGAAATATTTCATGATTGTCAATTTACCTTTATTTTGCATTTAAAAAAGCTGAAACTTGTATCCCCCTTTCATGTGTGTTAATTTTTCACAGCTTTATGAAATCTGAAACTTGTATTGGCGATTCTAGTCGCCGAAATGACCATGGGCCCAAATAGGTATGGGCCGAAATGACCCGAAACCGGCGAGTTTTAATTTTTTTTACAAAAGCTGATACTTGTAAACATGATTATGCTTATATCTTCTCATCTTGAAAATCACTAAAAATCTTCAGCGAGGTGACTTTTACTATATTTGTTTTCCTCCAAACAATGCCAAAAATCGCTCTAATCCAGGTTCTTATTTCTGAACAATGCACTTTTTTAAACAGATTTTATTGATAGCGTCATTGCCTACTGCGTCAAGTGGTACGACCAAGCCTATCAATGTAAGCTGTTTAGCGACCTTGAAACTTAGGATTATTGAGCGTGAGTCAGAGAAAGGTGTCTTGAACTTTCATAACTCTAGTTGCCATCAATGGTAGTAATTAACTATTTTATAGAAGTTCTGTTTGTTTTGTTACTGTTTTGTGAGTCCCCCCCCAAAAAAGTCTGTACTTGTTTAAAGCTAGTGTCAATTTAAGTTTATACTAAGGTCTGCTGATTATTATAGTTTAGTGTTGTGTTGGTTACTGGTACTGTCCAAAAATAGGGACAATGTCGGAAAAATTAGTCTGCAATTTTTTAAGTGGTAGCTGCCCAAACCAATAAATGAGTGGTTTTCACACTCAAAATGCAAAGAAATACAATATTTAAGGAAATTTTTGTATACCAAATTATCTTCTTCAAAGGCAAACCTGGAAATGTCGTTACTTTTCGTGGTTAAAAAACAAACTTTTTCTCCTTATTTTTCTTCCAACTTCTGATTGGGAATTTTACTGTGCCAATTGGGAAAAAGGAGGTGTTTCGCCTTTGGGAGTGGGGCCGAATTTCGCCCCCCAAAATGGCCTGAAAAGGAACACTGATGCCGAAATGGTTTGGATTGATTGGTGTTTTACGTCCCGGTAAACAATTTTTCAGTCATGTTGAGACGGAGCCACTTCTTCCTGGGTATTATTAGTACTTTGGGAAGGTGAAAGTGCCTTTCTCAAGGACACTACACAGCGGTCGTGGGGTTCGAACTCGGGGCCTCTAGGTCCCGAGTCCGACGCTCTACCACTGAGCCACCGCGCCTCCATATGCCGAAATACACTTCCCTTTTTACGACCATTATAGGCGAAACGGAGCGGTCTGGGGCGAAGTATTTCGCCGATTTGCCCTCAAACTGGAACCCTGCTTGTACCTGAAAGCTAACATATAAAATTTGGGTTTGATTGGCCCATCAATTTCCGAGAAAAGACAGTTTTAATTTTCATATACGTAAATGACCTTTAGCCAAGGTCAAGAAATGACCTCGGCCTTCAATACTCACAATTCTTCATTATTTCAGTTGGTTTCAGGTCAGAGGCTGAAATATTTGTGAAAAAATCAACAGCTTTCACTTTTTCCTGTAGAAAAGCCTAAGTTAACAAATTTGACCTTGTTGTAAAATTGGTCAAGGTCAACCGTAGGTCATCATTTGAACAAAGTATGATGGGCAGAGTCACCACTGCTACATACCAAGTTTCGTGGAAATTGGTTCACCGGTTCCGGGGAAGAAGATTTTTGAAGGGTTTTTACCATATATGGGCGTGGCGGCCATCTTGGTCATGTGACCCAGATGCAACAAACAAACTTTCGTTCCCCCTACCCAAAGAGGCTCCACATAAAATTTGTCTTTGATTGGTCAAATGGTTTCCGAGAAGAAGATGTTTGAAATTGTTGACGACAACGGACCATGGGCATCCTACCTATAAGCTGACATATGCTGCTAAGGTGAGCTAAAAACAAATTCAACCTCAAGCCCTCACCAGTAGCTTGCACCTGACCGTTCTAAGGTGGTGATTTTGGTGTAGTTCTTACTTCGTTATTTGCATACCTGTCAACTTTTTGAAATCTTAAAGAGTGAGATTGCGTTCGACGCCCTTAAAATGGTTATTTTCTGCTCGCATTTACCGCGCGGACCAATTTTACCAAATTTTTTAGGAGTGAGATTTATTTTTTTCTAAGAACCAAAAAGGGATTATTGGGCCGAAATGACCATGGGCCGAAATGACCGACGATTTTTTTTTTATTTTCTTTTTACAAAAGCTGATACTTGTAAATGCGGTTATGTTCATTTCTTCTCGTCAAGAAAATCACAGAAAAACTTCAGCGAGGCGCCTTTTACTAATAATATTTGATAGCGTCATTGCCTACCGTGATATAAGTGGTACGACCAAGCCAATCGATGTAAACAGTACATTATGCGCAGCGACCTTGACACTTAGGATTATTAAGCGCGTGTCGAAGAAAGGTGTGATGATTACCGCGACTAATAATCAGTTTTGATAAGGGATTATTTAAAATTACAGCCATATCTTTTTTTCTTTGGCGAGTTTGGCGGCGTTTTCCCCATTGTTGTTTATAATATGGCTGACTTGACACAGCATAATACACATATACATATGACATATACACAAAAATTCGGAACGCTTCGGTCATCTCCATTCAGTTTGTATTGGAAACCCAATCGATCTAAAAATAGTGACGCGTGACCATGAACGTGACATACACTAAATATAGAAACATTCGCCAGAGGGCGCAGTTCTTTTAGAAAACACACTTAATTCCAAAATTCTCTAAATCTATGCTAAATGAAAACTCATCCTAACCGAGATTATCAATGAAAGCAATATCTTAAAGTAACAGTAAAGAAATCAAGCATGAAAATGACCTCGATTTTTCAGTTTATGCGGTAATTCGTTTATTTAGTAGTATAGATGAAAATTATTTTATACTATGCACAATAAGTTTAGCAATTTCTTATGTTTCGCATTTTGTTGTGCTCATCTTTGTGCAATATCGAACAATTTCAATTGCACTGACGAGAACAGGATCTCAGGAAAATGAAACCACGAATTTACAGACGCCATCCTTTAAATATGCATTTGGGGAGAGCAACAATTGCAGGAGGTGTCAGTAAGCAAAAATCACATCTGTTGTAAGCAATGCTAAAATGATAAGCATGTGATTTTTCTTTTGGTGGTCTTTCATCTGCCTCATGCATCATACTCCTATAAAAAGTATTGGTTGTATGACAGATGTGATAGAGATTACATGCTGAAAAATCAGCTGCCATCAATGACGTCAAAACGTAGTCATCGTTTGATTAAACTTCTAATGTTAATGGTGTTGTAATTCTTAGAGAGAATCCGTTTACAAAAATATCATAAACTTACAATGTAACACATCTTATGGTTTATGAAAACCTTAAGTAACTGAAAAACGGTGCGCCGCATTTGCGAGATAACGGTGACGTTAGATTTTATCTTTCGGCTCGTGTTCTATAGCCGTGAAGATGTTTCATTCAACAGTATTTGTCTGAATGTATTAGAAGACATCAAACAGTTTTTTTGTTAATGTGGTACTGGAAACACCGTTTAAAGGCGATGACGTAAAAGCATTAATAAAAACGTCAAATTGTGAAAACTTGGTCCTTTATTTCTCGGAGAAAGTTAAGAAAATTGCAGTATTTGCTATGTTTTTTTGTTTTTCAGTGACCAAACAATCGCTTGAAAATGGTTTTGGCTACCCCAAATGATCAGAAATGCACACGTTACCCGCTCGTCTTAAAATTTAACGTCAGGTTAGCACGGCCGCTGCGTTTGGTAATTCTGTATTTTTTTTAATTAAAACTTGTCAGATGATCGACACTTGTATCTTCTTGACTGCAAATGAAACTTGAGATATGATGTGGATGGGCTCACCCAAACAAAACAATTGCTAAATTTATTGTGCGTAGTATAATTTAGGAATTAAAACAGTTGTTTATTTAAAATATAA